>CM029563.1:10934665-11166439 GCA_017309665.1 Coelopa frigida
TTTGATCGAGTTTGGCATAAAGCCCAGTATTCAGTTTTCTTGACAGCCGATCTATCAGAGTTGTGATTGATGGAGTCGCCTCTGACCAATACTTCATGAACTCTGATGTGCCCCCGGTCGTCAGTCCTATCCCCTACCTTATTTTTTAATTTTTATCAATAACCTTCTGTCATTAACCTTCAACCCAATTCAATCTTTCACGGATGACAACAACCTTTGTCACTCATATTCCTTCCAAAAACGACCAAACTCTTCGGAGATTGAGACTAAATGTCGTAATATGAGTGACACATTCCAATGAGACCTAAATGCAATCTCCAAGTGGGGTCGCTCGAATAGGGTCGAATTCAATGCGAGCAAGACTTTGTTCTTTGTTGACCCATAAAAGAATGGATTGGTCTCCCCATCCTTTGAATATACATGCTTTGGATACTGCGGAATCGTCTACTCTTGACATTCTTGGTATGTCGACCCGAAAGGATCTGAGATGGAATAATCACATCATGAACATATTAAAGAAGCGGCCAAGTGTCGCGGTTTCCTCAAACGGAGTAAACTTACTTTACTCCAGCCGATCTCCGCACTGTCTACACCACATATATTCGTCCTAAAATGGAGTAAAACTCACACATTTGGTCGGGGGCTTCCAGGATTCTCCTGGATCTCCTTGACCGTATTCAACAACGCGCGATCAGCTTCATAGGTGGTGTCATTATCTAAGTGAAGTGTTCTAGGGAACTTCACGGTCTGAACCCACCAGCCCGTTTATTTTCGGCAAAGGCAAACAACCACTACTACTACTCTCTGTATCCACCTTCCCACTAAACTTTTTCCATCTTACAGATCTACACAATGCTTGCATACATTGGGGGCATACCCTAAGCGTTGCTACAAAAAATAGTACTTCCGGGATACAAGTCTCTGCTGTATTTAAAATTTAAATACGGTCCCGAATATTACCAAAACCATTTTTTTGCACATATATAAAAAATGTATATACAAATTACTTTAATAACATCAACAATTTAAGAATTTATCATTTATTATTATTCTTTTCATTTACATTAATTTAATTGACAAAAGTAAGCAACGTTTCCAAAATTCTAAAGCGTCATTTTTGGTATTTCTGAAAAATAAGTGGTTTCCTTCAAGGTTCTTTGCTTCGAAAACTAGCTTTATGAAGTCGTCTGCGTATTGTTGAGGCATTGCCTTTACCTTTTGGGTGGTATTTGCAATAAATTCCACCCATGTTGGGGCACTAATACTTGGAGTTTCATGAACTACACGGATTATTATAATACATCTCTATTTGATAGTTTCCTTGGACGAGCAGATCGGGGTTTTTTATTAGTATTACCCCTTTGTTTATAATTTTTTAGAATAGTTTGAACCAGAGTTCGTAAAAAATCGCTCGAAATACCAATCAGTTGTACTTCATCCCTGAAATAAGTCTCAGCTCACGAGCCGTAATTTTACCACAAATGAGCGAGTGATATCAATCCAATCGCTCAGAGTGGTAAAAATACGGCTCGTGAGTGGTATTCTTGCTCACGAGTAGAAAGAATACCACTCGTGAGTGGTATATGCGTCAACAAGAATACCACTCGCGAGTGGTATATGAGTCATCAAGAATACCACTCGGGAGTGGTATTCTTGTTGTTGTTGTTTGCGACTATGCTTGTGTGGAGATTCCGAGATTATTGTTTTTGTTATGGTTGTCGGTGGCAGGTAGAAAACGAAAATGAAATGTCATTTTGTGTTTTGTTTTACTAAAAATGCCAATGAAATAGATATAGATATCAAATATGGTATTCTTTCCACTCGTGAGCAAGAATACCACTCACGAGCCGTATGTTTACCACTCCTGAGCGAGTCATCTGATACCACTCGTGAGTGGTAAAATACCACTCGTGAGTGGTAAAATACCACTCGTGAGTGGTAAAATACCACTCGCTCGTGTGTGGTAAAATTACGGCTCATGAGCCGTACTTTCAGAGAGCAATTGAAAAAAAAAAAAACGTTTTACGAACCCTGGTTTGAACCGACCAGTTCGACCAACTAAAGCAGTTATTCGCCCAAAGATTTTTATCTTTTTTTAATTTTACAATTTAATTTTGTATGCCAATTGATATTTATTTCCGTCGGACCATTTTTAAAAAAAAATTGGCATTCTCTTTGGGAAAATGAATTAGCGCACCGGGGTCGCTTCGTTTGCCTGGTCCACCCAGAAGTTTATATACCCTACACCCTGCACCCATGCAACGTTTATTAACACTAGAAAGACCGACACTTTGTATATACCTAGATTGCCCAAAAGCAGTCAAAATGACTGCCTTGTAAAAGAATAACTAATGTGTAAAGAAATTGGTTAAATATTATTTTTTTATTTTTTTCATATTATTAACACTTCATTTGACATTTTTTTCATAAATTTTGAGCGAAAAATAAATACAATAATCACCTTATTAGAACATGTATCACTACCTAAAGATTCGAATAACAAGTACTAGTTTCGCTTATTGAGCAACTGCAACTCATCAAGTATCGACAATTTATCACATATTTACGAGTTGTTATGTGCCGGCAATCGATAAAATGTAATGAAAACTATTGTTTCAATATCAAGACGAACTGATCATAAAAGAAATGTACTAAATTTAATAATAAGAGTCATTTTATTAACTATCTCTACGACCTGTTTTCCATTTTTGGCATGTTATCTCGTATCGGTGGTACATGATCACTCACAAAATTTCATTCCGATATACACTCATGGTCAAAAAAATAAGTACACCCCTATGAAAGTTCTTTAATAGTCATATTTTTGGAATCTGGTTTATATTCAGTAGTTTTATATTTTTAATTTAATAATTATAATATTTCACAACTTTTAGACCATTTGAAGATATCAGGGATTGTCAATCCTTAATTTCAGGAATTTATTTATCTAAAAAGTGTCTGATTTGCTGGCCATAAAAATAAGTACTCTTGCTATTTTTCCAAGTTTGAAGCTGATGGTTTACTTTTTACACCAAAAATAATTATAGATTTCTTGAAAATACTATTTTCCGGAGATAATAAAGAACTTTTAGTGTCACATAAAGGATTAACACATCAGTATATCCTTGAACCGAATGATATCGAAAATTGCTTAAAAAGTGACAAAAATTTTCCTCGACCCATGGTCAATTATTTAGATGTGTGTCTGTTAATAGTGTAGAAGGTCGTCTGAGTAAAACAAACCATTAAAACTAGTGGTAGATCGAAAAGGACACCCTACACAACAAAACAACACCCTATTTTGCACGTTCTATGAACATCATAGTATCCTTCGGAGCCAAAATTAAAGAAATGTTTGATTTATTTAATTTATTTATTTAATAACTGTTTAGTCTCTGCTCAATACCCAAAAATACATGTCATGTGTGGAACCATACCAATACTTAAATTTCCAAGCATTATAACATAGCAGGCATTTTTTTTCTGAGTTTCATTTTTCTGAGTTGATTGGAACACGATTAAACAATTTGGAAAGAGATACCATCAAACATTTCTTTAATTTTGGCTCTGAAGGATACTATGATGTTCATAGAACGTGCAAAATAGGGTGTTGTTTTGTTGTGTAGGGTGTCCTTTTCGATCTACCACTAGTTTTAATGGTTTGTTTTACTCAGACGACCTTCTACACTATTAACAGACACACATCTAAATAATTGACCATGGGTCGCGGAAAATTTTTGTCTCTTTTTAAACAATTTTCGATATCATTCGGTTCAAGGATATACTGATGTGTTAATCCTTTATGTGACACTAAAAGTTCTTTATTATCTCCGGAAAATAGTATTTTCAAGAAATCCATAATTATTTTTGGTGTAAAAAGTAAACCATCAGCTTCAAACTTGGAAAAATAGCAAGAGTACTTATTTTTATGGCCAGCAAATCAGACACTTTTTATATAAATAAATTCCTGAAATTAAGGATTGACAATCCCTGATATCTTCAAATGGTCTAAAAGTTGTGAAATATTATAATTATTAAATTAAAAATATAAAACTATAAACCAGATTCCAAAAATTTTTAGAAATTTACTTTTGGTAATATTCTGGTCCGTATGTAGACTTTTGTCGTACACTGAATATTTAATTCGATTTTATAATTGAATTCTTCTTCATTTATAACTGTAACTGTAACTTGCCTGCAATTTTAAAAAAGGCATCTAGCCTATTATTATTATTATTATTATTATTATTATTATTATTATGTTTTTTTAAAACATAAATATGGCCAGAAATCCCTCATCATATTGGGATTTTTCCGATGAAATTGAGGCAACAAATTTTTTGCATGTCGCCATAAACCCTCAATCGTGTTTGTATGGTCTCTGGGTCTTTAAAATTAAGGCTATGATTAACTTTATGATGCCTTACATTCTCCTTACCCTCCAGAAATCGGAAATAATAGTTGTTCTTGGAAGAACCCACCTCTTAATTATTAGGAGAAGAGTCTCTTTGTCTCACTTCTTAACAGGAACAGGAAAGTAATTCCTTGAATTTCTCTCAACTCCCACGAGTCGACCCGTTGTGCTTGGTGATACTTTCTTCGGCCAAATTTGCATCACTTTCAATCACTTTTCCTGATCCGCCAATTGATTTGTATTTGGTTATCATGCCATAAAGCATGACCTCTCGGCAAAGGCTGGTCCAGTCAATTGCCGTATAAGCAGCAATTTCGAAGTCCTGAATTATTAAAAATCGGAAAATGGAACTACTCAAAATAAGTTCCTTTCCGCAACGAATCTTCATAGTTGCATAGAGTCCTCTTCTGTGCGATATTTTGCCTTACAACTGAAAAAGTTAAATAATTTTAAATAAATTTGATTAGTAACATAATTGAAATATTATACTTAGGTATATATATATTAGGGCTCTCGTTTTTTACCCGGGTAGCTCACAATACCCGGGTAACACGTCACTGTGTCGAATCAACCGACACTGTCGCAACAATCGGCACTGTGACGACCTTTCGACGCATCTTCGGGTGTTGCAGCGATACGACGCACATCGTTCGGACTTTCAAGGAGCAGGTAGCGGGAGATTGCTTTGAGGCAGAGTGCGTCGTTTGTTATTGTTTTTGAAGTGAAACTTCTGTGGGCGCGTTGTTTTCAAGATCGCGACACGAAATGAGCAGAGACACTATATATACAAAAATATACTGCGACATTAGACTATCTCTATCTCACACATACTCTAAGTATACGCACACACACTCTGAGTCAGGGTTGCCGTGCCAGAACTTTTGAGCGAAGTGCAAAAGTGGAAAAAGTGAAGTGTTTTGGAGTGTGGTGAAGTGATTTCATGATTTTTAGTCCAAGTCCAAGACCAATACTTAATTTCAGAAATCACGACAAAATTAACTATAAATTTCCAAAAAATGAATGCTTTTCTCGCATTGTACGCTTTGTAAATTTCAAATATAGCGAATTTTCAATGAATATTATTTATGAATTGTTTTTAGGATTTGTTTGGTATTAAATTATTTAATTCAAAAGAAACATTAGATTTCTTAAATTAATTTTTTAAATAAAATAAATCGAACATCTTTAATTTACATGTGTAAATTCGGGTCAACGGGTTCAATCAACACGAATAAAGCCGTGCATATAAAGTGCTGTAGAGTTTCTATGAATGAAAAGGAACACGTGTTCACTTGCATTATTAAATGTAAATAAAAATTGTAAATGGATCGAAAAGATGGAAAGGGACTGCGGTAAGTGACTCAAAAATAACGCAGATTTTCCAATACTTCGTAAAATTCATATTTACTGATTTCTCTTATTAATTATGCTTTAACTTCAGCAGATGAATATGAATAAATGAATATTTTGATTTATAGGTGATTTTTTTTTATATATAAAAAATATAAAAAAAAATCAATAAGGGTAAATTATAAAAAAATGATATTCGACTTTAGTGTTTTTATTGAAATTTGAAATGAAAATTCCTCTATTAGGGAATATCATGTTCACACGGAACTGATTTTCGGTTGAAAATCTGATTTTTGCCTTGGAATAACTGTCAAATGAAAATCGGATTTTCAGCGAAAATTTCGCAACCGTAGTTTTGATTAAATAAAAAAGTATTATTTCTTAAATACTTCACCCTGATGTCATATTCATTCCAATACAATGAAAAACGTGTGTAGAATGTAAACTAATACAAACGAAACAAAATACCGCCAAACAACAATCTGACATATGAAAATCGATTTTGTACGATTTTGTTTACGATTTAAAAACAAAATGACCAAATTTGGTGGCATATAATAAGATGCTATTAATTACAGCAACTGATCAAAAGTACACTGAGTAAAACTAGTCTTCAATTCTTTAAGTTCGCTTTTTATTAACTCACAAAAGTATACGTACGATCATCACACAAAAATATTGCATTTAGTATTATATTTAATTTAAATAATCGTATTCCTATAGTTTTGAAAGACTTCATATTCCTCTGTAGTTTGTTTAAAATTGATATATTGCATATATTCTAATTTTTAAGAGTGTATAATAGTAATAAAACCTTTTTTGTTGTGTACCCCAAGTGCAATAAGTATTTGAAACAAATATATGTTTTTATCTACTTTGAGTTTATGTAGAAAAAAAAAATCGAATAGAAATGGCGGATACTTATGTGACTCAGTGTAAGTTCTTTTGTTAGAACTAAAAATGCGTTTAGACGGTCCTTAAGTCGACGTAAGCTGTTATTTTCGGTGAAAAAATTTTCAAAAATAATTATTTTATTTTTTTTATGTCGACATAAGCCAATCTGTTGAAATTATGTTGAAAGCTTTCCAAACACTTATATCGACTTAAGCTTTTATATTAAATTAAAATTTAACCAATGGAACTTAAGCTGTAATAGAAATTGCTATAACTTTTTTTTAGTTGACCGATTTACATGAAAAGTAGCGTCTTGAAGAGGACAATCAATCAATCCAATTTTCCAATTATCGCTTTGTGTGTAAGCACAGATTTAGTTAAAAACCAAAAAATATGTTCGCGCATAATCCCCGATTGCATATATATTTTGTTGTTCTTATTTAAGTATTGTTATTAATATGTTAATAAATTATTTTTTTTTAGGATGCAATGGTTCTTCGTCATCACAATGAAGCTGAAAGTTTACATGCAGTTCAACTAATGGATTGGGAAATAGCTTTGAAACAGCGCGAACTTTGCGATTATAATACCCAAGCAATAATTGAAGAAAATCATGTACCTATGGTGCACGTAACAGATGATTTTGATCTACTGCCAGCATAAATATAAGACTTCGAGTGTTGAATATAAACTATACTTGTTTGATATACATATATGTAAAAAGAATTAACATTCTACTTCTATAAGGCATCAAACTTTTTGTTTGAAAACAGTGTGAAAAAAGTGTTTTCTTTTTTATTATCAGACCATTGTTTCTTATATAAATTTAACATTGGATTAGAAACTATCTATATAGTTCTGAATTTGAAGTTTGTTTTTTAAAAAATGCTAAAACAGAAATTTCAGAATTCTTTAGGAACGGTTTTAAAGTAAACCTAATAAAAGAGGTGGTAGTTCATTTCAGTATAAACTAAAATGTTTTATTGATATTACGACCCGTTACTATAGCATTTTCTGTTAGGTTTCTATTATTGGTAAAATAAATTAAACTGCAATAAAATAGACAGCATGCCTCAATTATTTATAGACGAAACGGTAATTATTGTGCTGTATTTTAAAAAAACGATCTCTAGCAAACGGTTGGTAAATTGCAGCTGGTGAACGCCCTTTCACAAAATTATAGCATTGTAGAGCGCGCCTGTAAGTAATTAAAGTTGGCTGGTGCTATGGGCTTAGTAGCGGGGATGGATGCTTCGCGCAGAGAAATGCAGTCGGCAAAACCAAAAAACGCTAAAAACGCAGCCAAATCTCGTACCGCAGCAAAATCAATCGTCACAAAATCTGATCTGAAAAGGGTGATAATAATCACTTGTGTGTAAATAAAGAATATTTACTGCCCCCAAACTATAAGTGTTTTGTTTCTCTACACGACGACTTGCTACGGTACGAGTTTGGCTGCCGATTTGCCGGACGGACAATTTTGGTTTTTCCTACGGCATTTCAACTGCGCGAAGCAGCACCAACCAACTTACTGGCGAGCGCGCTGTACATTTTGGTGCTCGGTTCTCCAAAGAATTCCAACTTACGAATTCAAGTAAAAGGGGTTTAATTCTCTCGAAGTTGACCGGAAACCTTTCAACCTCTTCGTTCGATCGCTCCGTGGTTGATCAAATACCTAGTCTCAATTTAGCCGACATGAATTTCCACAAAAGTAGAAAAGTCGATGTTTTGATTGGTGGGGATCTGTACCCACAAATCATTTGGGAAGGTTTTTGACTTCAAGTTGCCGAACAATTAATAGCTCAAGAGAAGGTCATTAGATGGATACCCCGGGGTGACGGGGCCGAGGACGGTTTCCTTTCGGAGAAGAAAGGGCTGGAGATCGAAGCGCTCGTTGAGGAGGATCCTCACCGTCCCGCGGAAGAGCAACCTTCTCTCCCCAATCCTTGCATCGAGCTCGTGAATCCTTCTGCGAGTTCGGTGCGACGGAACGATGGCGCCAGTCAAGTGGCTGAGTCTCGTCGCTTCCGTCCCCATTTACACGCTGACCGCCGGAGAACGGAGCGTTTGCCCAAGACAGCAAACTAGGCTGGATTGACACAATTTTAAACCCCCTCACAAACTGACAAACATTGTTCAATGTTTTAGGTTTTGTGTATATAGGAATCGTCGGAAGTCTCCACTTTGATGTGTAGAGGCGTCCGGAGTTTTCCGACGTTCACTTGCAATTTAGATCACATAGGTGATAGTTCTTACATTTCGATTCTCACAAGTGAGAGTACTTCGTTTTGCTTCACATAAGTGAAAGACGACATGCTTTCTAGATCACATAGGTGATAGTTCTCAAATTTTGGATCTCACCAGAAAGAGATCATTATTTTGGACCACTTAGGTGATTATTATATTGTGCAAATAAAGAATATTTACTGCCCCCAAACTATTACAGTGTTGTGTTTCTCTACACGACGATTTGCTGCGGTAAGAGTTTGGCTGCTGATTTTAGTTGCCGATTTGCCGGAGGGACAATTTTGGTTTTGCCGACGGCATTTCAACTGCGCGAAGCAGCACCAACCAACTTACTGGCGAGCGCGCTGTACATTTTGGTCCTTCGAGCCGGATCTTCGCCGCTGCACCACAATCATCAGTTCCAGCGACATCAGAGAAAATATATAGTGTTTGATTTGGTGTACCCTCGAAAAATTCGAAAAATCAAACTGACAATAAAATGTTGACGTTTAAATAAATTAATTTAATATTTATAAAATGGTTGTGGGCAATGAATGAAAAAAATTAAAAACATGAATTTCTCAGAGACGAGACAAGATGGGACAATCGAATTTGCTAAACTTTTCCCAATATTCGGAATTAAAATTTCACGAATTTCATACAATTTTTAATCGTTAAACAATTTATTTTTGAAAATTTATTTTTTCAATTAATTGTAATTTTTATAGATTTTACTCAATTGTTCTCATTCTTTGGGAAATGAGAGAACTCTGTATTTTATCAAACCTCATGACGAGTTGGACCATAACAAACACTTACATATCATGTCCACCGCTTACAAACAAGAAGATCTAAAGCCGTAGACAATATTCTAATGCTGAAATGAAGCGTAATTTACTCTTAGAGGTTTACGTTTCATTAAATTTGAATCCAAATTCATATCGAAATCAAATTCACGACTCATTTTGTCACCGGTTTGAATTCGATAGAAAATCCTCTGAATCGGAATTGGAAACAAGCCAATTTCGCCTCAATTCGATTCGAACATACAGAATCGGAAAACGACATATCGAAAGTTGGAACATGGTAATTCGATTTCGTATTGAATTTCGATCGAAATCGAAAACGGGAACATGCCTGAAAATAATGTATTTGTTCAAATCCGAGAACTCGCCCCACGAATTTTCGTGCAGCTGCAAACCAGTTGGACAGTAAAGTTTGGTCTCTATGACCCACTGAGGAAAAAGAGGATAGAAGTGTGACTATTCACAAACTCTTTTGTCGCACTTTTTCGACTCAAACGTATGACTTGCGGCGAATTGACTGAAAGCTACCCAGGTAACCCGGGTTACTCGAAATCGAACCCTTCTACTAAGAGTGTACACAGCAAGGGAGGTACAAGAGACGGTACCACCAACACAAAACCATTATGTGGGAAACACATTCGAAGCGGCAGAAATTTTTTTTTGAAATTTCGACTTTCTTGTAAATCGTTTTGAGAATTTCTTGAAGAATTCTCTTAAAATCTCCACATTTGTTTTCGGTCTGTTTTCCAACTGATTGATTCAATAGTAAATCAATTTCCGAACCCAAGGAAATTGATGCCCTCCCCTTGTCTAGTCACAGTATCCGGTAGATATGGTTGTTTTTCATGGTGACTATTTGTCCTGGCCGTCTTTTGGAGACATGTTCGAATGTCTAATCAGCGGCTGACCCCGGTAGAAAAGCTCTACTATTTAAACCAAAACACTTCTGGAGAGGCGAAAGATATATTGAAGAAGTCGCCTCTCACTCATGACGGTTTTTCTACCGCTATGCTTGTACGAAAATAAAAGAATTCTCATAATCAGCCAACTTAAAGTTCTGTTTAACCTCCCAGTGGTCCAGGTGGAATCAGGAAGTTCCAGTAAAAAGCTGCAGCGGGACATAAATAATTGCATTTCAGCGTTGCAATTGTATGATATGGATATCAGCAATTGGGACGCCATATTTGTGTATTTACAGTGTTCCACAAAAGTCTTCGTACATCAGTTAGCTTTATTTACACATTTATTTATTACACATTTATGATTTTTATTTATTCATTTCAAAGTTATAGCCCTTAAATTAAAAAAAGTCACAAATTTGACTCTACTAAAGTCTTCGTAAACTAATAATGAAATTTGTTAAAAAATATATAAGAAATTATTTTTATTATTATATTTATATATTATTTTTTTCAGTTGCCCTTATTTTTAATAATGTCTTTAAGTTGGTATGCCATTATGCTAAGTCATGCTCCTTTTTTCAAAGATATTTCACATATTCTAAATGGGATTGATATCAAGAGTCAGTGTTGATATTTGACCCAATTTGGAGGTTTGTAGTACAAGTAAATGTTAGTATAATGGGCCATTTCCTTAGGGAGATTATCTTGCTGATTGTAATATGTCTCTGTCACGCTCAATTTTTCAACAAAATTTCTATCAGAATGGAAAAGCATACTCAAAAATCCATTATTCTTTCATTAATACCAAGATTCCAATGCAGATGAAAGCCAGTATGGCCTATACCAAACCTTCACCACCATGATTTAAACTGTAAATGGTGTGTTTTGGGTTGTAAGCTTCTCCTGGTTTTTACCACGCTCTAAGTCTACCATCAGAACCAAAAATGTTTGTTATTTCTTCGCATGATTTTTAACATTTAACGTGTAAATTTGATTTTACGCATTTGCACCGACAAATATTTACTATGCATTTCAAAATTTTCTTTTTAACAAATGTTTTTGAAATATCCACTAACTTGCTTGTTTATAGCCGAATTTGTGTCATGGAATATGTCGCACGTGTTTCGTTTATTTGTTTTTGCAAAGAACCGTTATCAACAACGAAAGATTCTCAGAAAAAGAGATCGAAGCGCAGGTGAATGCTTCAGTGTACGAAGACTTTAGTGGAGACTTTTTCCTTACTTCTTGGATCTGACAGCTGTTTCATGACAATTTATATTCATGTTTTTGATTTGTGAAAATGGATGATAAAACAGAAAATTTAATTGAGGTAATAAAACAGAAAACAAAAAAATAATTCCAATCAAGTTTGTGTGTCAAATGTACATTAACAATGGAACAGGATTAAATGTTTCTCGGTAATTATTTATTACAAAATTATTAAATTCAAAAACATATCAATATCTGAACAAGTTGTCTCTACTTTATTGCGAAATAATGTATATATATATTTTAAATATTTGGTTCGTATTTCGTTATTTTGTTAATAGAACTAATATATATCAAATACCAAAAGTATTAGAATAACGCGTCACTATTGTGCGATATGACCAAGACGCGCGGCATCATTGTGGGCGCATTTTTCGAAGTCGTAAACGTCATGCCGAACAGCTGATGTCGTACGACTTTGTACTACAACAAATACTACTCATTCTGTTCAGCCAGTTAGACATACGAAGCGCAACAACTTCAAGGGCGTCTGTGAAAGTTACGATTTCTCACAATAATCTCGAAAAAAGACGCATCAATTCCCACCGTGCAAAAGTCAATTATGAAAGATGTCACGCAGACTTTGTTCTAATGCACACAGTATTAGAACATGTGCTAGATTTTTTGAAATGACAGCAAAAACACGGTTTGCAACAATTCGACGGCTGAACTTGTGTCTGAATTGCTTGTCGTTTTCTCATAAAATTCTAGATTGCAAAACGGCGTTTAATTGTGGAACGTGTAAACAACGCCACCATACCCTGTTGCATCGCGATGTTTCTAAACAATCGACTTAGGAAGAGTCCAGTCGACATGGAAGGTCGCACCTCTCTTTGTACCTCTCAGGTACAAAACCCTGAAGGTATTCCACGACGGTTCCGGTTCCTACACTAGTGATAGTGCACAAATCTCGGGCTTGAATGCGAAAGTAGCCGTTCAAGTCTCGAATCGGTGCTCGGTTGAGATAGGTTCCCCAAAGAATTCCAACTTACGAATTAAAGTAAAAGGGGTTTAATTCTCTCGAAGTTGACCGGAAACCTTTCAACCTCTTCGTTCGATCGCTCCGTGGTTGATCAAATACCTAGTCTCAATTTAGCCGACATGAATTTCCACAAAAGTAGAAAAGTCGATGTTTTGATTGGTGGGGATCTGTACCCACAAATCATTTGGGAAGGTTTTTGACTTCAAGTTGCCGAACAATTAATAGCTCAAGAGAAGGTCATTAGATGGATACCCCGGGGTGACGGGGCCGAGGACGGTTTCCTTTCGGAGAAGAAAGGGCTGGAGATCGAAGCGCTCGTTGAGGAGGATCCTCACCGTCCCGCAGAAGAGCAACCTTCTCTCCCCAATCCTTGCATCGAGCTCGTGAATCCTTCTGCGAGTTCGGTGCGACGGAACGATGGCGCCAGTCAAGTGGCTGAGTCTCGTCGCTTCCGTCCCCATTTACACGCTGACCGCCGGAGAACGGAGCGTTTGCCCAAGACAGCAAACTAGGCTGGATTGACACAATTTTAAACCCCCTCACAAACTGACAAACATTGTTCAATGTTTTAGGTTTTGTGTATATAGGAATCGTCGGAAGTCTCCACTTTGATGTGTAGAGGCGTCCGGAGTTTTCCGACGTTCACTTGCAATTTAGATCACATAGGTGATAGTTCTTACATTTCGATTCTCACAAGTGAGAGTACTTCGTTTTGCTTCACATAAGTGAAAGACGACATGCTTTCTAGATCACATAGGTGATAGTTCTCAAATTTTGGATCTCACCAGAAAGAGATCATTATTTTGGACCACTTAGGTGATTATTATATTGTGCAAATAAAGAATATTTACTGCCCCCAAACTATTACAGTGTTGTGTTTCTCTACACGACGATTTGCTGCGGTAAGAGTTTGGCTGCTGATTTTAGTTGCCGATTTGCCGGAGGGACAATTTTGGTTTTGCCGACGGCATTTCAACTGCGCGAAGCAGCACCAACCAACTTACTGGCGAGCGCGCTGTACATTTTGGTCCTTCGAGCCGGATCTTCGCCGCTGCACCACAATCATCAGTTCCAGCGACATCAGAGAAAATATATAGTGTTTGATTTGGTGTACCCTCGAAAAATTCGAAAAATCAAACTGACAATAAAATGTTGACGTTTAAATAAATTAATTTAATATTTATAAAATGGTTGTGGGCAATGAATGAAAAAAATTAAAAACATGAATTTCTCAGAGACGAGACAAGATGGGACAATCGAATTTGCTAAACTTTTCCCAATATTCGGAATTAAAATTTCACGAATTTCATACAATTTTTAATCGTTAAACAATTTATTTTTGAAAATTTATTTTTTCAATTAATTGTAATTTTTATAGATTTTACTCAATTGTTCTCATTCTTTGGGAAATGAGAGAACTCTGTATTTTATCAAACCTCATGACGAGTTGGACCATAACAAACACTTACATATCATGTCCACCGCTTACAAACAAGAAGATCTAAAGCCGTAGACAATATTCTAATGCTGAAATGAAGCGTAATTTACTCTTAGAGGTTTACGTTTCATTAAATTTGAATCCAAATTCATATCGAAATCAAATTCACGACTCATTTTGTCACCGGTTTGAATTCGATAGAAAATCCTCTGAATCGGAATTGGAAACAAGCCAATTTCGCCTCAATTCGATTCGAACATACAGAATCGGAAAACGACATATCGAAAGTTGGAACATGGTAATTCGATTTCGTATTGAATTTCGATCGAAATCGAAAACGGGAACATGCCTGAAAATAATGTATTTGTTCAAATCCGAGAACTCGCCCCACGAATTTTCGTGCAGCTGCAAACCAGTTGGACAGTAAAGTTTGGTCTCTATGACCCACTGAGGAAAAAGAGGATAGAAGTGTGACTATTCACAAACTCTTTTGTCGCACTTTTTCGACTCAAACGTATGACTTGCGGCGAATTGACTGAAAGCTACCCAGGTAACCCGGGTTACTCGAAATCGAACCCTTCTACTAAGAGTGTACACAGCAAGGGAGGTACAAGAGACGGTACCACCAACACAAAACCATTATGTGGGAAACACATTCGAAGCGGCAGAAATTTTTTTTTGAAATTTCGACTTTCTTGTAAATCGTTTTGAGAATTTCTTGAAGAATTCTCTTAAAATCTCCACATTTGTTTTCGGTCTGTTTTCCAACTGATTGATTCAATAGTAAATCAATTTCCGAACCCAAGGAAATTGATGCCCTCCCCTTGTCTAGTCACAGTATCCGGTAGATATGGTTGTTTTTCATGGTGACTATTTGTCCTGGCCGTCTTTTGGAGACATGTTCGAATGTCTAATCAGCGGCTGACCCCGGTAGAAAAGCTCTACTATTTAAACCAAAACACTTCTGGAGAGGCGAAAGATATATTGAAGAAGTCGCCTCTCACTCATGACGGTTTTTCTACCGCTATGCTTGTACGAAAATAAAAGAATTCTCATAATCAGCCAACTTAAAGTTCTGTTTAACCTCCCAGTGGTCCAGGTGGAATCAGGAAGTTCCAGTAAAAAGCTGCAGCGGGACATATATAATTGCATTTCAGCGTTGCAATTGTATGATATGGATATCAGCAATTGGGACGCCATATTTGTGTATTTACAGTGTTCCACAAAAGTCTTCGTACATCAGTTAGCTTTATTTACACATTTATTTATTACACATTTATGATTTTTATTTATTCATTTCAAAGTTATAGCCCTTAAATTAAAAAAAGTCACAAATTTGACTCTACTAAAGTCTTCGTAAACTAATAATGAAATTTGTTAAAAAATATATAAGAAATTATTTTTATTATTATATTTATATATTATTTTTTTCAGTTGCCCTTATTTTTAATAATGTCTTTAAGTTGGTATGCCATTATGCTAAGTCATGCTCCTTTTTTCAAAGATATTTCACATATTCTAAATGGGATTGATATCAAGAGTCAGTGTTGATATTTGACCCAATTTGGAGGTTTGTAGTACAAGTAAATGTTAGTATAATGGGCCATTTCCTTAGGGAGATTATCTTGCTGATTGTAATATGTCTCTGTCACGCTCAATTTTTCAACAAAATTTCTATCAGAATGGAAAAGCATACTCAAAAATCCATTATTCTTTCATTAATACCAAGATTCCAATGCAGATGAAAGCCAGTATGGCCTATACCAAACCTTCACCACCATGATTTAAACTGTAAATGGTGTGTTTTGGGTTGTAAGCTTCTCCTGGTTTTTACCACGCTCTAAGTCTACCATCAGAACCAAAAATGTTTGTTATTTCTTCGCATGATTTTTAACATTTAACGTGTAAATTTGATTTGCATTGCACCGACAAATATTTACTATGCATTTCAAAATTTTCTTTTTAACAAATGTTTTTGAAATATCCACTAACTTGCTTGTTTATAGCCGAATTTGTGTCATGGAATATGTCGCACGTGTTTCGTTTATTTGTTTTTGCAAAGAACCGTTATCAACAACGAAAGATTCTCAGAAAAAGAGATCGAAGCGCAGGTGAATGCTTCAGTGTACGAAGACTTTAGTGGAGACTTTTTCCTTACTTCTTGGATCTGACAGCTGTTTCATGACAATTTATATTCATGTTTTTGATTTGTGAAAATGGATGATAAAACAGAAAATTTAATTGAGGTAATAAAACAGAAAACAAAAAAATAATTCCAATCAAGTTTGTGTGTCAAATGTACATTAACAATGGAACAGGATTAAATGTTTCTCGGTAATTATTTATTACAAAATTATTAAATTCAAAAACATATCAATATCTGAACAAGTTGTCTCTACTTTATTGCGAAATAATGTATATATATATTTTAAATATTTGGTTCGTATTTCGTTATTTTGTTAATAGAACTAATATATATCAAATACCAAAAGTATTAGAATAACGCGTCACTATTGTGCGATATGACCAAGACGCGCGGCATCATTGTGGGCGCATTTTTCGAAGTCGTAAACGTCATGCCGAACAGCTGATGTCGTACGACTTTGTACTACAACAAATACTACTCATTCTGTTCAGCCAGTTAGACATACGAAGCGCAACAACTTCAAGGGCGTCTGTGAAAGTTACGATTTCTCACAATAATCTCGAAAAAAGACGCATCAATTCCCACCGTGCAAAAGTCAATTATGAAAGATGTCACGCAGACTTTGTTCTAATGCACACAGTATTAGAACATGTGCTAGATTTTTTGAAATGACAACAAAAACACGGTTTGCAACAATTCGACGGCTGAACTTGTGTCTGAATTGCTTGTCGTTTTCTCATAAAATTCGAGATTGCAAAACGGCGTTTAATTGTGGAACGTGTAAACAACGCCACCATACCCTGTTGCATCGCGATGTTTCTAAACAATCGACTTAGGAAGAGTCCAGTCGGCATGGAAGGTCGTTTTCTCATAAAATTCTAGATTGCAAAACGGCGTTTAATTGTGGAACGTGTAAACAACGCCACCATACCCTGTTGCATCGCGATGTTTCTAAACAATCGACTTAGGAAGAGTCCAGTCGACATGGAAGGTCGCACCTCTCTTTGTACCTCTCAGGTACAAAACCCTGAAGGTATTCCACGACGGTTCCGGTTCCTACACTAGTGATAGTGCACAAATCTCGGGCTTGAATGCGAAAGTAGCCGTTCAAGTCTCGAATCGGTGCTCGGTTGAGATAGGTTCCCCAAAGAATTCCAACTTACGAATTAAAGTAAAAGGGGTTTAATTCTCTCGAAGTTGACCGGAAACCTTTCAACCTCTTCGTTCGATCGCTCCGTGGTTGATCAAATACCTAGTCTCAATTTAGCCGACATGAATTTCCACAAAAGTAGAAAAGTCGATGTTTTGATTGGTGGGGATCTGTACCCACAAATCATTTGGGAAGGTTTTTGACTTCAAGTTGCCGAACAATTAATAGCTCAAGAGAAGGTCATTAGATGGATACCCCGGGGTGACGGGGCCGAGGACGGTTTCCTTTCGGAGAAGAAAGGGCTGGAGATCGAAGCGCTCGTTGAGGAGGATCCTCACCGTCCCGCGGAAGAGCAACCTTCTCTCCCCAATCCTTGCATCGAGCTCGTGAATCCTTCTGCGAGTTCGGTGCGACGGAACGATGGCGCCAGTCAAGTGGCTGAGTCTCGTCGCTTCCGTCCCCATTTACACGCTGACCGCCGGAGAACGGAGCGTTTGCCCAAGACAGCAAACTAGGCTGGATTGACACAATTTTAAACCCCCTCACAAACTGACAAACATTGTTCAATGTTTTAGGTTTTGTGTATATAGGAATCGTCGGAAGTCTCCACTTTGATGTGTAGAGGCGTCCGGAGTTTTCCGACGTTCACTTGCAATTTAGATCACATAGGTGATAGTTCTTACATTTCGATTCTCACAAGTGAGAGTACTTCGTTTTGCTTCACATAAGTGAAAGACGACATGCTTTCTAGATCACATAGGTGATAGTTCTCAAATTTTGGATCTCACCAGAAAGAGATCATTATTTTGGACCACTTAGGTGATTATTATATTGTGCAAATAAAGAATATTTACTGCCCCCAAACTATTACAGTGTTGTGTTTCTCTACACGACGATTTGCTGCGGTAAGAGTTTGGCTGCTGATTTTAGTTGCCGATTTGCCGGAGGGACAATTTTGGTTTTGCCGACGGCATTTCAACTGCGCGAAGCAGCACCAACCAACTTACTGGCGAGCGCGCTGTACATTTTGGTCCTTCGAGCCGGATCTTCGCCGCTGCACCACAATCATCAGTTCCAGCGACATCAGAGAAAATATATAGTGTTTGATTTGGTGTACCCTCGAAAAATTCGAAAAATCAAACTGACAATAAAATGTTGACGTTTAAATAAATTAATTTAATATTTATAAAATGGTTGTGGGCAATGAATGAAAAAAATTAAAAACATGAATTTCTCAGAGACGAGACAAGATGGGACAATCGAATTTGCTAAACTTTTCCCAATATTCGGAATTAAAATTTCACGAATTTCATACAATTTTTAATCGTTAAACAATTTATTTTTGAAAATTTATTTTTTCAATTAATTGTAATTTTTATAGTAATTTTACTCAATTGTTCTCATTCTTTGGGAAATGAGAGAACTCTGTATTTTATCAAACCTCATGACGAGTTGGACCATAACAAACACTTACATATCATGTCCACCGCTTACAAACAAGAAGATCTAAAGCCGTAGACAATATTCTAATGCTGAAATGAAGCGTAATTTACTCTTAGAGGTTTACGTTTCATTAAATTTGAATCCAAATTCATATCGAAATCAAATTCACGACTCATTTTGTCACCGGTTTGAATTCGATAGAAAATCCTCTGAATCGGAATTGGAAACAAGCCAATTTCGCCTCAATTCGATTCGAACATACAGAATCGGAAAACGACATATCGAAAGTTGGAACATGGTAATTCGATTTCGTATTGAATTTCGATCGAAATCGAAAACGGGAACATGCCTGAAAATAATGTATTTGTTCAAATCCGAGAACTCGCCCCACGAATTTTCGTGCAGCTGCAAACCAGTTGGACAGTAAAGTTTGGTCTCTATGACCCACTGAGGAAAAAGAGGATAGAAGTGTGACTATTCACAAACTCTTTTGTCGCACTTTTTCGACTCAAACGTATGACTTGCGGCGAATTGACTGAAAGCTACCCAGGTAACCCGGGTTACTCGAAATCGAACCCTTCTACTAAGAGTGTACACAGCAAGGGAGGTACAAGAGACGGTACCACCAACACAAAACCATTATGTGGGAAACACATTCGAAGCGGCAGAAATTTTTTTTGAAATTTCGACTTTCTTGTAAATCGTTTTGAGAATTTCTTGAAGAATTCTCTTAAAATCTCCACATTTGTTTTCGGTCTGTTTTCCAACTGATTGATTCAATAGTAAATCAATTTCCGAACCCAAGGAAATTGATGCCCTCCCCTTGTCTAGTCACAGTATCCGGTAGATATGGTTGTTTTTCATGGTGACTATTTGTCCTGGCCGTCTTTTGGAGACATGTTCGAATGTCTAATCAGCGGCTGACCCCGGTAGAAAAGCTCTACTATTTAAACCAAAACACTTCTGGAGAGGCGAAAGATATATTGAAGAAGTCGCCTCTCACTCATGACGGTTTTTCTACCGCTATGCTTGTACGAAAATAAAAGAATTCTCATAATCAGCCAACTTAAAGTTCTGTTTAACCTCCCAGTGGTCCAGGTGGAATCAGGAAGTTCCAGTAAAAAGCTGCAGCGGGACATAAATAATTGCATTTCAGCGTTGCAATTGTATGATATGGATATCAGCAATTGGGACGCCATATTTGTGTATTTACAGTGTTCCACAAAAGTCTTCGTACATCAGTTAGCTTTATTTACACATTTATTTATTACACATTTATGATTTTTATTTATTCATTTCAAAGTTATAGCCCTTAAATTAAAAAAAGTCACAAATTTGACTCTACTAAAGTCTTCGTAAACTAATAATGAAATTTGTTAAAAAATATATAAGAAATTATTTTTATTATTATATTTATATATTATTTTTTTCAGTTGCCCTTATTTTTAATAATGTCTTTAAGTTGGTATGCCATTATGCTAAGTCATGCTCCTTTTTTCAAAGATATTTCACATATTCTAAATGGGATTGATATCAAGAGTCAGTGTTGATATTTGACCCAATTTTGAGGTTTGTAGTACAAGTAAATGTTAGTATAATGGGCCATTTCCTTAGAGGAGATTATCTTGCTGATTGTAATATGTCTCTGTCACGCTCAATTTTTCAACAAAATTTCTATCAGAATGGAAAAGCATACTCAAAAATCCATTATTCTTTCATTAATACCAAGATTCCAATGCAGATGAAAGCCAGTATGGCCTATACCAAACCTTCACCACCATGATTTAAACTGTAAATGGTGTGTTTTGGGTTGTAAGCTTCTCCTGGTTTTTACCACGCTCTAAGTCTACCATCAGAACCAAAAATGTTTGTTATTTCTTCGCATGATTTTTAACATTTAACGTGTAAATTTGATTTTACGCATTTGCACCGACAAATATTTACTATGCATTTCAAAATTTTCTTTTTAACAAATGTTTTTGAAATATCCACTAACTTGCTTGTTTATAGCCGAATTTGTGTCATGGAATATGTCGCACGTGTTTCGTTTATTTGTTTTTGCAAAGAACCGTTATCAACAACGAAAGATTCTCAGAAAAAGAGATCGAAGCGCAGGTGAATGCTTCAGTGTACGAAGACTTTAGTGGAGACTTTTTCCTTACTTCTTGGATCTGACAGCTGTTTCATGACAATTTATATTCATGTTTTTGATTTGTGAAAATGGATGATAAAACAGAAAATTTAATTGAGGGTAATAAAACAGAAAACAAAAAAATAATTCCAATCAAGTTTGTGTGTCAAATGTACATTAACAATGGAACAGGATTAAATGTTTCTCGGTAATTATTTATTACAAAATTATTAAATTCAAAAACATATCAATATCTGAACAAGTTGTCTCTACTTTATTGCGAAATAATGTTATATCAATAATATATTTTAAATATTTGGTTCGTATTTCGTTATTTTGTTAATAGAACTAATATATATCAAATACCAAAAGTATTAGAATAACGCGTCACTATTGTGCGATATGACCAAGACGCGCGGCATCATTGTGGGCGCATTTTTCGAAGTCGTAAACGTCATGCCGAACAGCTGATGTCGTACGACTTGTACTACAACAAATACTACTCATTCTGTTCAGCCAGTTAGACATACGAAGCGCAACAACTTCAAGGGCGTCTGTGAAAGTTACGATTTCTCACAATAATCTCGAAAAAAGACGCATCAATTCCCACCGTGCAAAAGTCAATTATGAAAGATGTCACGCAGACTTTGTTCTAATGCACACAGTATTAGAACATGTGCTAGATTTTTTGAAATGACAGCAAAAACACGGTTTGCAACAATTCGACGGCTGAACTTGTGTCTGAATTGCTTGTCGTTTTCTCATAAAATTCTAGATTGCAAAACGGCGTTTAATTGTGGAACGTGTAAACAACGCCACCATACCCTGTTGCATCGCGATGTTTCTAAACAATCGACTTAGGAAGAGTCCAGTCGACATGGAAGGTCGCACCTCTCTTTGTACCTCTCAGGTACAAAACCCTGAAGGTATTCCACGACGGTTCCGGTTCCTACACTAGTGATAGTGCACAAATCTCGGGCTTGAATGCGAAAGTAGCCGTTCAAGTCTCGAATCGGTGCTCGGTTGAGATAGGTTCCCCAAAGAATTCCAACTTACGAATTAAAGTAAAAGGGGTTTAATTCTCTCGAAGTTGACCGGAAACCTTTCAACCTCTTCGTTCGATCGCTCCGTGGTTGATCAAATACCTAGTCTCAATTTAGCCGACATGAATTTCCACAAAAGTAGAAAAGTCGATGTTTTGATTGGTGGGGATCTGTACCCACAAATCATTTGGGAAGGTTTTTGACTTCAAGTTGCCGAACAATTAATAGCTCAAGAGAAGGTCATTAGATGGATACCCCGGGGTGACGGGGCCGAGGACGGTTTCCTTTCGGAGAAGAAAGGGCTGGAGATCGAAGCGCTCGTTGAGGAGGATCCTCACCGTCCCGCGAGAAGAGCAACCTTCTCTCCCCAATCCTTGCATCGAGCTCGTGAATCCTTCTGCGAGTTCGGTGCGACGGAACGATGGCGCCAGTCAAGTGGCTGAGTCTCGTCGCTTCCGTCCCCATTTACACGCTGACCGCCGGAGAACGGAGCGTTTGCCCAAGACAGCAAACTAGGCTGGATTGACACAATTTTA
This sequence comes from Coelopa frigida, assembly GCA_017309665.1. Taxonomy (NCBI): domain Eukaryota; kingdom Metazoa; phylum Arthropoda; class Insecta; order Diptera; family Coelopidae; genus Coelopa; species Coelopa frigida. Next base: position 10,957,396 of record CM029563.1, read on the forward strand.
AACCCCCTCACAAACTGACAAACATTGTTCAATGTTTTAGGTTTTGTGTATATAGGAATCGTCGGAAGTCTCCACTTTGATGTGTAGAGGCGTCCGGAGTTTTCCGACGTTCACTTGCAATTTAGATCACATAGGTGATAGTTCTTACATTTCGATTCTCACAAGTGAGAGTACTTCGTTTTGCTTCACATAAGTGAAAGACGACATGCTTTCTAGATCACATAGGTGATAGTTCTCAAATTTTGGATCTCACCAGAAGAGATCATTATTTTGGACCACTTAGGTGATTATTATATTGTGCAAATAAAGAATATTTACTGCCCCCAAACTATTACAGTGTTGTGTTTCTCTACACGACGATTTGCTGCGGTAAGAGTTTGGCTGCTGATTTTAGTTGCCGATTTGCCGGAGGGACAATTTTGGTTTTGCCGACGGCATTTCAACTGCGCGAAGCAGCACCAACCAACTTACTGGCGAGCGCGCTGTACATTTTGGTCCTTCGAGCCGGATCTTCGCCGCTGCACCACAATCATCAGTTCCAGCGACATCAGAGAAAATATATAGTGTTTGATTTGGTGTACCCTCGAAAAATTCGAAAAATCAAACTGACAATAAAATGTTGACGTTTAAATAAATTAATTTAATATTTATAAAATGGTTGTGGGCAATGAATGAAAAAAATTAAAAACATGAATTTCTCAGAGACGAGACAAGATGGGACAATCGAATTTGCTAAACTTTTCCCAATATTCGGAATTAAAATTTCACGAATTTCATACAATTTTTAATCGTTAACAATTTATTTTTGAAAATTTATTTTTTCAATTAATTGTAATTTTTATAGATTTACTCAATTGTTCTCATTCTTTGGGAAATGAGAGAACTCTGTATTTTATCAAACCTCATGACGAGTTGGACCATAACAAACACTTACATATCATGTCCACCGCTTACAAACAAGAAGATCTAAAGCCGGTAGACAATATTCTAATGCTGAAATGAAGCGTAATTTACTCTTAGAGGTTTACGTTTCATTAAATTTGAATCCAAATTCATATCGAAATCAAATTCACGACTCATTTTGTCACCGGTTTGAATTCGATAGAAAATCCTCTGAATCGGAATTGGAAACAAGCCAATTTCGCCTCAATTCGATTCGAACATACAGAATCGGAAAACGACATATCGAAAGTTGGAACATGGTAATTCGATTTCGTATTGAATTTCGATCGAAATCGAAAACGGGAACATGCCTGAAAATAATGTATTTGTTCAAATCCGAGAACTCGCCCCACGAATTTTCGTGCAGCTGCAAACCAGTTGGACAGTAAAGTTTGGTCTCTATGACCCACTGAGGAAAAAGAGGATAGAAGTGTGACTATTCACAAACTCTTTTGTCGCACTTTTTCGACTCAAACGTATGACTTGCGGCGAATTGACTGAAAGCTACCCAGGTAACCCGGGTTACTCGAAATCGAACCCTTCTACTAAGAGTGTACACAGCAAGGGAGGTACAAGAGACGGTACCACCAACACAAAACCATTATGTGGGAAACACATTCGAAGCGGCAGAAATTTTTTTTGAAATTTCGACTTTCTTGTAAATCGTTTTGAGAATTTCTTGAAGAATTCTCTTAAAATCTCCACATTTGTTTTCGGTCTGTTTTCCAACTGATTGATTCAATAGTAAATCAATTTCCGAACCCAAGGAAATTGATGCCCTCCCCTTGTCTAGTCACAGTATCCGGTAGATATGGTTGTTTTTCATGGTGACTATTTGTCCTGGCCGTCTTTTGGAGACATGTTCGAATGTCTAATCAGCGGCTGACCCCGGTAGAAAAGCTCTACTATTTAAACCAAAACACTTCTGGAGAGGCGAAAGATATATTGAAGAAGTCGCCTCTCACTCATGACGGTTTTTCTACCGCTATGCTTGTACGAAATAAAAGAATTCTCATAATCAGCCAACTTAAAGTTCTGTTTAACCTCCCAGTGGTCCAGGTGGAATCAGGAAGTTCCAGTAAAAAGCTGCAGCGGGACATATATAATTGCATTTCAGCGTTGCAATTGTATGATATGGATATCAGCAATTGGGACGCCATATTTGTGTATTTACAGTGTTCCACAAAAGTCTTCGTACATCAGTTAGCTTTATTTACACATTTATTTATTACACATTTATGATTTTTATTTATTCATTTCAAAGTTATAGCCCTTAAATTAAAAAAAGTCACAAATTTGACTCTACTAAAGTCTTCGTAAACTAATAATGAAATTTGTTAAAAAATATATAAGAAATTATTTTTATTATTATATTTATATATTATTTTTTTCAGTTGCCCTTATTTTTAATAATGTCTTTAAGTTGGTATGCCATTATGCTAAGTCATGCTCCTTTTTTCAAAGATATTTCACATATTCTAAATGGGATTGATATCAAGAGTCAGTGTTGATATTTGACCCAATTTGGAGGTTTGTAGTACAAGTAAATGTTAGTATAATGGGCCATTTCCTTAGGGAGATTATCTTGCTGATTGTAATATGTCTCTGTCACGCTCAATTTTTCAACAAAATTTCTATCAGAATGGAAAAGCATACTCAAAAATCCATTATTCTTTCATTAATACCAAGATTCCAATGCAGATGAAAGCCAGTATGGCCTATACCAAACCTTCACCACCATGATTTAAACTGTAAATGGTGTGTTTTGGGTTGTAAGCTTCTCCTGGTTTTTACCACGCTCTAAGTCTACCATCAGAACCAAAAATGTTTGTTATTTCTTCGCATGATTTTTAACATTTAACGTGTAAATTTGATTTGCACCGACAAATATTTACTATGCATTTCAAAATTTTCTTTTTAACAAATGTTTTTGAAATATCCACTAACTTGCTTGTTTATAGCCGAATTTGTGTCATGGAATATGTCGCACGTGTTTCGTTTATTTGTTTTTGCAAAGAACCGTTATCAACAACGAAAGATTCTCAGAAAAAGAGATCGAAGCGCAGGTGAATGCTTCAGTGTACGAAGACTTTAGTGGAGACTTTTTCCTTACTTCTTGGATCTGACAGCTGTTTCATGACAATTTATATTCATGTTTTTGATTTGTGAAAATGGATGATAAAACAGAAAATTTAATTGAGGTAATAAAACAGAAAACAAAAAATAATTCCAATCAAGTTTGTGTGTCAAATGTACATTAACAATGGAACAGGATTAAATGTTTCTCGGTAATTATTTATTACAAAATTATTAAATTCAAAAACATATCAATATCTGAACAAGTTGTCTCTACTTTATTGCGAAATAATGTATATATATATTTTAAATATTTGGTTCGTATTTCGTTATTTTGTTAATAGAACTAATATATATCAAATACCAAAAGTATTAGAATAACGCGTCACTATTGTGCGATATGACCAAGACGCGCGGCATCATTGTGGGCGCATTTTTCGAAGTCGTAAACGTCATGCCGAACAGCTGATGTCGTACGACTTTGTACTACAACAAATACTACTCATTCTGTTCAGCCAGTTAGACATACGAAGCGCAACAACTTCAAGGGCGTCTGTGAAAGTTACGATTTCTCACAATAATCTCGAAAAAAGACGCATCAATTCCCACCGTGCAAAAGTCAATTATGAAAGATGTCACGCAGACTTTGTTCTAATGCACACAGTATTAGAACATGTGCTAGATTTTTTGAAATGACAACAAAAACACGGTTTGCAACAATTCGACGGCTGAACTTGTGTCTGAATTGCTTGTCGTTTTCTCATAAAATTCGAGATTGCAAAACGGCGTTTAATTGTGGAACGTGTAAACAACGCCACCATACCCTGTTGCATCGCGATGTTTCTAAACAATCGACTTAGGAAGAGTCCAGTCGGCATGGAAGGTCGTTTTCTCATAAAATTCTAGATTGCAAAACGGCGTTTAATTGTGGAACGTGTAAACAACGCCACCATACCCTGTTGCATCGCGATGTTTCTAAACAATCGACTTAGGAAGAGTCCAGTCGACATGGAAGGTCGCACCTCTCTTTGTACCTCTCAGGTACAAAACCCTGAAGGTATTCCACGACGGTTCCGGTTCCTACACTAGTGATAGTGCACAAATCTCGGGCTTGAATGCGAAAGTAGCCGTTCAAGTCTCGAATCGGTGCTCGGTTGAGATAGGTTCCCCAAAGAATTCCAACTTACGAATTAAAGTAAAAGGGGTTTAATTCTCTCGAAGTTGACCGGAAACCTTTCAACCTCTTCGTTCGATCGCTCCGTGGTTGATCAAATACCTAGTCTCAATTTAGCCGACATGAATTTCCACAAAAGTAGAAAAGTCGATGTTTTGATTGGTGGGGATCTGTACCCACAAATCATTTGGGAAGGTTTTTGACTTCAAGTTGCCGAACAATTAATAGCTCAAGAGAAGGTCATTAGATGGATACCCCGGGGTGACGGGGCCGAGGACGGTTTCCTTTCGGAGAAGAAAGGGCTGGAGATCGAAGCGCTCGTTGAGGAGGATCCTCACCGTCCCGCGGAAGAGCAACCTTCTCTCCCCAATCCTTGCATCGAGCTCGTGAATCCTTCTGCGAGTTCGGTGCGACGGAACGATGGCGCCAGTCAAGTGGCTGAGTCTCGTCGCTTCCGTCCCCATTTACACGCTGACCGCCGGAGAACGGAGCGTTTGCCCAAGACAGCAAACTAGGCTGGATTGACACAATTTTAAACCCCCTCACAAACTGACAAACATTGTTCAATGTTTTAGGTTTTGTGTATATAGGAATCGTCGGAAGTCTCCACTTTGATGTGTAGAGGCGTCCGGAGTTTTCCGACGTTCACTTGCAATTTAGATCACATAGGTGATAGTTCTTACATTTCGATTCTCACAAGTGAGAGTACTTCGTTTTGCTTCACATAAGTGAAAGACGACATGCTTTCTAGATCACATAGGTGATAGTTCTCAAATTTTGGATCTCACCAGAAAGAGATCATTATTTTGGACCACTTAGGTGATTATTATATTGTGCAAATAAAGAATATTTACTGCCCCCAAACTATTACAGTGTTGTGTTTCTCTACACGACGATTTGCTGCGGTAAGAGTTTGGCTGCTGATTTTAGTTGCCGATTTGCCGGAGGGACAATTTTGGTTTTGCCGACGGCATTTCAACTGCGCGAAGCAGCACCAACCAACTTACTGGCGAGCGCGCTGTACATTTTGGTCCTTCGAGCCGGATCTTCGCCGCTGCACCACAATCATCAGTTCCAGCGACATCAGAGAAAATATATAGTGTTTGATTTGGTGTACCCTCGAAAAATTCGAAAAATCAAACTGACAATAAAATGTTGACGTTTAAATAAATTAATTTAATATTTATAAAATGGTTGTGGGCAATGAATGAAAAAAATTAAAAACATGAATTTCTCAGAGACGAGACAAGATGGGACAATCGAATTTGCTAAACTTTTCCCAATATTCGGAATTAAAATTTCACGAATTTCATACAATTTTTAATCGTTAAACAATTTATTTTTGAAAATTTATTTTTTCAATTAATTGTAATTTTTATAGTTATATTTACTCAATTGTTCTCATTCTTTGGGAAATGAGAGAACTCTGTATTTTATCAAACCTCATGACGAGTTGGACCATAACAAACACTTACATATCATGTCCACCGCTTACAAACAAGAAGATCTAAAGCCGTAGACAATATTCTAATGCTGAAATGAAGCGTAATTTACTCTTAGAGGTTTACGTTTCATTAAATTTGAATCCAAATTCATATCGAAATCAAATTCACGACTCATTTTGTCACCGGTTTGAATTCGATAGAAAATCCTCTGAATCGGAATTGGAAACAAGCCAATTTCGCCTCAATTCGATTCGAACATACAGAATCGGAAAACGACATATCGAAAGTTGGAACATGGTAATTCGATTTCGTATTGAATTTCGATCGAAATCGAAAACGGGAACATGCCTGAAAATAATGTATTTGTTCAAATCCGAGAACTCGCCCCACGAATTTTCGTGCAGCTGCAAACCAGTTGGACAGTAAAGTTTGGTCTCTATGACCCACTGAGGAAAAAGAGGATAGAAGTGTGACTATTCACAAACTCTTTTGTCGCACTTTTTCGACTCAAACGTATGACTTGCGGCGAATTGACTGAAAGCTACCCAGGTAACCCGGGTTACTCGAAATCGAACCCTTCTACTAAGAGTGTACACAGCAAGGGAGGTACAAGAGACGGTACCACCAACACAAAACCATTATGTGGGAAACACATTCGAAGCGGCAGAAATTTTTTTTTGAAATTTCGACTTTCTTGTAAATCGTTTTGAGAATTTCTTGAAGAATTCTCTTAAAATCTCCACATTTGTTTTCGGTCTGTTTTCCAACTGATTGATTCAATAGTAAATCAATTTCCGAACCCAAGGAAATTGATGCCCTCCCCTTGTCTAGTCACAGTATCCGGTAGATATGGTTGTTTTTCATGGTGACTATTTGTCCTGGCCGTCTTTTGGAGACATGTTCGAATGTCTAATCAGCGGCTGACCCCGGTAGAAAAGCTCTACTATTTAAACCAAAACACTTCTGGAGAGGCGAAAGATATATTGAAGAAGTCGCCTCTCACTCATGACGGTTTTTCTACCGCTATGCTTGTACGAAAATAAAAGAATTCTCATAATCAGCCAACTTAAAGTTCTGTTTAACCTCCCAGTGGTCCAGTTGGAATCAGGAAGTTCCAGTAAAAAGCTGCAGCGGGACATAAATAATTGCATTTCAGCGTTGCAATTGTATGATATGGATATCAGCAATTGGGACGCCATATTTGTGTATTTACAGTGTTCCACAAAAGTCTTCGTACATCAGTTAGCTTTATTTACACATTTATTTATTACACATTTATGATTTTTATTTATTCATTTCAAAGTTATAGCCCTTAAATTAAAAAAAGTCACAAATTTGACTCTACTAAAGTCTTCGTAAACTAATAATGAAATTTGTTAAAAAATATATAAGAAATTATTTTTATTATTATATTTATATATTATTTTTTTCAGTTGCCCTTATTTTTAATAATGTCTTTAAGTTGGTATGCCATTATGCTAAGTCATGCTCCTTTTTTCAAAGATATTTCACATATTCTAAATGGGATTGATATCAAGAGTCAGTGTTGATATTTGACCCAATTTGGAGGTTTGTAGTACAAGTAAATGTTAGTATAATGGGCCATTTCCTTAGGGAGATTATCTTGCTGATTGTAATATGTCTCTGTCACGCTCAATTTTTCAACAAAATTTCTATCAGAATGGAAAAGCATACTCAAAAATCCATTATTCTTTCATTAATACCAAGATTCCAATGCAGATGAAAGCCAGTATGGCCTATACCAAACCTTCACCACCATGATTTAAACTGTAAATGGTGTGTTTTGGGTTGTAAGCTTCTCCTGGTTTTTACCACGCTCTAAGTCTACCATCAGAACCAAAAATGTTTGTTATTTCTTCGCATGATTTTTAACATTTAACGTGTAAATTTGATTTTACGCATTTGCACCGACAAATATTTACTATGCATTTCAAAATTTTCTTTTTAACAAATGTTTTTGAAATATCCACTAACTTGCTTGTTTATAGCCGAATTTGTGTCATGGAATATGTCGCACGTGTTTCGTTTATTTGTTTTTGCAAAGAACCGTTATCAACAACGAAAGATTCTCAGAAAAAGAGATCGAAGCGCAGGTGAATGCTTCAGTGTACGAAGACTTTAGTGGAGACTTTTTCCTTACTTCTTGGATCTGACAGCTGTTTCATGACAATTTATATTCATGTTTTTGATTTGTGAAAATGGATGATAAAACAGAAAATTTAATTGAGGTAATAAAACAGAAAACAAAAAAATAATTCCAATCAAGTTTGTGTGTCAAATGTACATTAACAATGGAACAGGATTAAATGTTTCTCGGTAATTATTTATTACAAAATTATTAAATTCAAAAACATATCAATATCTGAACAAGTTGTCTCTACTTTATTGCGAAATAATGTATATATATATTTTAAATATTTGGTTCGTATTTCGTTATTTTGTTAATAGAACTAATATATATCAAATACCAAAAGTATTAGAATAACGCGTCACTATTGTGCGATATGACCAAGACGCGCGGCATCATTGTGGGCGCATTTTTCGAAGTCGTAAACGTCATGCCGAACAGCTGATGTCGTACGACTTTGTACTACAACAAATACTACTCATTCTGTTCAGCCAGTTAGACATACGAAGCGCAACAACTTCAAGGGCGTCTGTGAAAGTTACGATTTCTCACAATAATCTCGAAAAAAGACGCATCAATTCCCACCGTGCAAAAGTCAATTATGAAAGATGTCACGCAGACTTTGTTCTAATGCACACAGTATTAGAACATGTGCTAGATTTTTTGAAATGACAGCAAAAACACGGTTTGCAACAATTCGACGGCTGAACTTGTGTCTGAATTGCTTGTCGTTTTCTCATAAAATTCTAGATTGCAAAACGGCGTTTAATTGTGGAACGTGTAAACAACGCCACCATACCCTGTTGCATCGCGATGTTTCTAAACAATCGACTTAGGAAGAGTCCAGTCGACATGGAAGGTCGCACCTCTCTTTGTACCTCTCAGGTACAAAACCCTGAAGGTATTCCACGACGGTTCCGGTTCCTACACTAGTGATAGTGCACAAATCTCGGGCTTGAATGCGAAAGTAGCCGTTCAAGTCTCGAATCGGTGCTCGGTTGAGATAGGTTCCCCAAAGAATTCCAACTTACGAATTAAAGTAAAAGGGGTTTAATTCTCTCGAAGTTGACCGGAAACCTTTCAACCTCTTCGTTCGATCGCTCCGTGGTTGATCAAATACCTAGTCTCAATTTAGCCGACATGAATTTCCACAAAAGTAGAAAAGTCGATGTTTTGATTGGTGGGGATCTGTACCCACAAATCATTTGGGAAGGTTTTTGACTTCAAGTTGCCGAACAATTAATAGCTCAAGAGAAGGTCATTAGATGGATACCCCGGGGTGACGGGGCCGAGGACGGTTTCCTTTCGGAGAAGAAAGGGCTGGAGATCGAAGCGCTCGTTGAGGAGGATCCTCACCGTCCCGCGGAAGAGCAACCTTCTCTCCCCAATCCTTGCATCGAGCTCGTGAATCCTTCTGCGAGTTCGGTGCGACGGAACGATGGCGCCAGTCAAGTGGCTGAGTCTCGTCGCTTCCGTCCCCATTTACACGCTGACCGCCGGAGAACGGAGCGTTTGCCCAAGACAGCAAACTAGGCTGGATTGACACAATTTTAAACCCCCTCACAAACTGACAAACATTGTTCAATGTTTTAGGTTTTGTGTATATAGGAATCGTCGGAAGTCTCCACTTTGATGTGTAGAGGCGTCCGGAGTTTTCCGACGTTCACTTGCAATTTAGATCACATAGGTGATAGTTCTTACATTTCGATTCTCACAAGTGAGAGTACTTCGTTTTGCTTCACATAAGTGAAAGACGACATGCTTTCTAGATCACATAGGTGATAGTTCTCAAATTTTGGATCTCACCAGAAAGAGATCATTATTTTGGACCACTTAGGTGATTATTATATTGTGCAAATAAAGAATATTTACTGCCCCCAAACTATTACAGTGTTGTGTTTCTCTACACGACGATTTGCTGCGGTAAGAGTTTGGCTGCTGATTTTAGTTGCCGATTTGCCGGAGGGACAATTTTGGTTTTGCCGACGGCATTTCAACTGCGCGAAGCAGCACCAACCAACTTACTGGCGAGCGCGCTGTACATTTTGGTCCTTCGAGCCGGATCTTCGCCGCTGCACCACAATCATCAGTTCCAGCGACATCAGAGAAAATATATAGTGTTTGATTTGGTGTACCCTCGAAAAATTCGAAAAATCAAACTGACAATAAAATGTTGACGTTTAAATAAATTAATTTAATATTTATAAAATGGTTGTGGGCAATGAATGAAAAAAATTAAAAACATGAATTTCTCAGAGACGAGACAAGATGGGACAATCGAATTTGCTAAACTTTTCCCAATATTCGGAATTAAAATTTCACGAATTTCATAAAATTTTTAATCGTTAAACAATTTATTTTTGAAAATTTATTTTTTCAATTAATTGTAATTTTTATAGTTTTTATAATTTTACTCAATTGTTCTCATTCTTTGGGAAATGAGAGAACTCTGTATTTTATCAAACCTCATGACGAGTTGGACCATAACAAACACTTACATATCATGTCCACCGCTTACAAACAAGAAGATCTAAAGCCGTAGACAATATTCTAATGCTGAAATGAAGCGTAATTTACTCTTAGAGGTTTACGTTTCATTAAATTTGAATCCAAATTCATATCGAAATCAAATTCACGACTCATTTTGTCACCGGTTTGAATTCGATAGAAAATCCTCTGAATCGGAATTGGAAACAAGCCAATTTCGCCTCAATTCGATTCGAACATACAGAATCGGAAAACGACATATCGAAAGTTGGAACATGGTAATTCGATTTCGTATTGAATTTCGATCGAAATCGAAAACGGGAACATGCCTGAAAATAATGTATTTGTTCAAATCCGAGAACTCGCCCCACGAATTTTCGTGCAGCTGCAAACCAGTTGGACAGTAAAGTTTGGTCTCTATGACCCACTGAGGAAAAAGAGGATAGAAGTGTGACTATTCACAAACTCTTTTGTCGCACTTTTTCGACTCAAACGTATGACTTGCGGCGAATTGACTGAAAGCTACCCAGGTAACCCGGGATACTCGAAATCGAACCCTTCTACTAAGAGTGTACACAGCAAGGGAGGTACAAGAGACGGTACCACCAACACAAAACCATTATGTGGGAAACACATTCGAAGCGGCAGAAATTTTTTTTTGAAATTTCGACTTTCTTGTAAATCGTTTTGAGAATTTCTTGAAGAATTCTCTTAAAATCTCCACATTTGTTTTCGGTCTGTTTTCCAACTGATTGATTCAGAAAGATATATTGAAGAAGTCGCCTCTCACTCATGACGGTTTTTCTACCGCTATGCTTGTACGAAAATAAAAGAATTCTCATAATCAGCCAACTTAAAGTTCTGTTTAACCTCCCAGTGGTCCAGTTGGAATCAGGAAGTTCCAGTAAAAAGCTGCAGCGGGACATAAATAATTGCATTTCAGCGTTGCAATTGTATGATATGGATATCAGCAATTGGGACGCCATATTTGTGTATTTACAGTGTTCCACAAAAGTCTTCGTACATCAGTTAGCTTTATTTACACATTTATTTATTACACATTTATGATTTTTATTTATTCATTTCAAAGTTATAGCCCTTAAATTAAAAAAAGTCACAAATTTGACTCTACTAAAGTCTTCGTAAACTAATAATGAAATTTGTTAAAAAATATATAAGAAATTATTTTTATTATTATATTTATATATTATTTTTTTCAGTTGCCCTTATTTTTAATAATGTCTTTAAGTTGGTATGCCATTATGCTAAGTCATGCTCCTTTTTTCAAAGATATTTCACATATTCTAAATGGGATTGATATCAAGAGTCAGTGTTGATATTTGACCCAATTTGGAGGTTTGTAGTACAAGTAAATGTTAGTATAATGGGCCATTTCCTTAGGGAGATTATCTTGCTGATTGTAATATGTCTCTGTCACGCTCAATTTTTCAACAAAATTTCTATCAGAATGGAAAAGCATACTCAAAAATCCATTATTCTTTCATTAATACCAAGATTCCAATGCAGATGAAAGCCAGTATGGCCTATACCAAACCTTCACCACCATGATTTAAACTGTAAATGGTGTGTTTTGGGTTGTAAGCTTCTCCTGGTTTTTACCACGCTCTAAGTCTACCATCAGAACCAAAAATGTTTGTTATTTCTTCGCATGATTTTTAACATTTAACGTGTAAATTTGATTTTACGCATTTGCACCGACAAATATTTACTATGCATTTCAAAATTTTCTTTTTAACAAATGTTTTTGAAATATCCACTAACTTGCTTGTTTATAGCCGAATTTGTGTCATGGAATATGTCGCACGTGTTTCGTTTATTTGTTTTTGCAAAGAACCGTTATCAACAACGAAAGATTCTCAGAAAAAGAGATCGAAGCGCAGGTGAATGCTTCAGTGTACGAAGACTTTAGTGGAGACTTTTTCCTTACTTCTTGGATCTGACAGCTGTTTCATGACAATTTATATTCATGTTTTTGATTTGTGAAAATGGATGATAAAACAGAAAATTTAATTGAGGTAATAAAACAGAAAACAAAAAAATAATTCCAATCAAGTTTGTGTGTCAAATGTACATTAACAATGGAACAGGATTAAATGTTTCTCGGTAATTATTTATTACAAAATTATTAAATTCAAAAACATATCAATATCTGAACAAGTTGTCTCTACTTTATTGCGAAATAATGTATATATATATTTTAAATATTTGGTTCGTATTTCGTTATTTTGTTAATAGAACTAATATATATCAAATACCAAAAGTATTAGAATAACGCGTCACTATTGTGCGATATGACCAAGACGCGCGGCATCATTGTGGGCGCATTTTTCGAAGTCGTAAACGTCATGCCGAACAGCTGATGTCGTACGACTTTGTACTACAACAAATACTACTCATTCTGTTCAGCCAGTTAGACATACGAAGCGCAACAACTTCAAGGGCGTCTGTGAAAGTTACGATTTCTCACAATAATCTCGAAAAAAGACGCATCAATTCCCACCGTGCAAAAGTCAATTATGAAAGACGCAGACTTTGTTCTAATGCACACAGTATTAGAACATGTGCTAGATTTTTTGAAATGACAGCAAAAACACGGTTTGCAACAATTCGACGGCTGAACTTGTGTCTGAATTGCTTGTCGTTTTCTCATAAAATTCGAGATTGCAAAACGGCGTTTAATTGTGGAACGTGTAAACAACGCCACCATACCCTGTTGCATCGCGATGTTTCTAAACAATCGACTTAGGAAGAGTCCAGTCGGCATGGAAGGTCGTTTTCTCATAAAATTCTAGATTGCAAAACGGCGTTTAATTGTGGAACGTGTAAACAACGCCACCATACCCTGTTGCATCGCGATGTTTCTAAACAATCGACTTAGGAAGAGTCCAGTCGACATGGAAGGTCGCACCTCTCTTTGTACCTCTCAGGTACAAAACCCTGAAGGTATTCCACGACGGTTCCGGTTCCTACACTAGTGATAGTGCACAAATCTCGGGCTTGAATGCGAAAGTAGCCGTTCAAGTCTCGAATCGGTGCTCGGTTGAGATAGGTTCCCCAAAGAATTCCAACTTACGAATTAAAGTAAAAGGGGTTTAATTCTCTCGAAGTTGACCGGAAACCTTTCAACCTTTTCGTTCGATCGCTCCGTGGTTGATCAAATACCTAGTCTCAATTTAGCCGACATGAATTTCCACAAAAGTAGAAAAGTCGATGTTTTGATTGGTGGGGATCTGTACCCACAAATCATTTGGGAAGGTTTTTGACTTCAAGTTGCCGAACAATTAATAGCTCAAGAGAAGGTCATTAGATGGATACCCCGGGGTGACGGGGCCGAGGACGGTTTCCTTTCGGAGAAGAAAGGGCTGGAGATCGAAGCGCTCGTTGAGGAGGATCCTCACCGTCCCGCGGAAGAGCAACCTTCTCTCCCCAATCCTTGCATCGAGCTCGTGAATCCTTCTGCGAGTTCGGTGCGACGGAACGATGGCGCCAGTCAAGTGGCTGAGTCTCGTCGCCCCATTTACACGCTGACCGCCGGAGAACGGAGCGTTTGCCCAAGACAGCAAACTAGGCTGGATTGACACAATTTTAAACCCCCTCACAAACTGACAAACATTGTTCAATGTTTTAGGTTTTGTGTATATAGGAATCGTCGGAAGTCTCCACTTTGATGTGTAGAGGCGTCCGGAGTTTTCCGACGTTCACTTGCAATTTAGATCACATAGGTGATAGTTCTTACATTTCGATTCTCACAAGTGAGAGTACTTCGTTTTGCTTCACATAAGTGAAAGACGACATGCTTTCTAGATCACATAGGTGATAGTTCTCAAATTTTGGATCTCACCAGGAAGAGATCATTATTTTGGACCACTTAGGTGATTATTATATTGTGCAAATAAAGAATATTTACTGCCCCCAAACTATTACAGTGTTGTGTTTCTCTACACGACGATTTGCTGCGGTAAGAGTTTGGCTGCTGATTTTAGTTGCCGATTTGCCGGAGGGACAATTTTGGTTTTGCCGACGGCATTTCAACTGCGCGAAGCAGCACCAACCAACTTACTGGCGAGCGCGCTGTACATTTTGGTCCTTCGAGCCGGATCTTCGCCGCTGCACCACAATCATCAGTTCCAGCGACATCAGAGAAAATATATAGTGTTTGATTTGGTGTACCCTCGAAAAATTCGAAAAATCAAACTGACAATAAAATGTTGACGTTTAAATAAATTAATTTAATATTTATAAAATGGTTGTGGGCAATGAATGAAAAAAATTAAAAACATGAATTTCTCAGAGACGAGACAAGATGGGACAATCGAATTTGCTAAACTTTTCCCAATATTCGGAATTAAAATTTCACGAATTTCATACAATTTTTAATCGTTAAACAATTTATTTTTGAAAATTTATTTTTTCAATTAATTGTAATTTTTATAGATTTTACTCAATTGTTCTCATTCTTTGGGAAATGAGAGAACTCTGTATTTTATCAAACCTCATGACGAGTTGGACCATAACAAACACTTACATATCATGTCCACCGCTTACAAACAAGAAGATCTAAAGCCGTAGACAATATTCTAATGCTGAAATGAAGCGTAATTTACTCTTAGAGGTTTACGTTTCATTAAATTTGAATCCAAATTCATATCGAAATCAAATTCACGACTCATTTTGTCACCGGTTTGAATTCGATAGAAAATCCTCTGAATCGGAATTGGAAACAAGCCAATTTCGCCTCAATTCGATTCGAACATACAGAATCGGAAAACGACATATCGAAAGTTGGAACATGGTAATTCGATTTCGTATTGAATTTCGATCGAAATCGAAAACGGGAACATGCCTGAAAATAATGTATTTGTTCAAATCCGAGAACTCGCCCCACGAATTTTCGTGCAGCTGCAAACCAGTTGGACAGTAAAGTTTGGTCTCTATGACCCACTGAGGAAAAAGAGGATAGAAGTGTGACTATTCACAAACTCTTTTGTCGCACTTTTTCGACTCAAACGTATGACTTGCGGCGAATTGACTGAAAGCTACCCAGGTAACCCGGGTTACTCGAAATCGAACCCTTCTACTAAGAGTGTACACAGCAAGGGAGGTACAAGAGACGGTACCACCAACACAAAACCATTATGTGGGAAACACATTCGAAGCGGCAGAAATTTTTTTTTGAAATTTCGACTTTTTTGTAAATCGATGCCCTCCCCTTGTCTAGTCACAGTATCCGGTAGATATGGTTGTTTTTCATGGTGACTATTTGTCCTGGCCGTCTTTTGGAGACATGTTCGAATGTCTAATCAGCGGCTGACCCCGGTAGAAAAGCTCTACTATTTAAACCAAAACACTTCTGGAGAGGCGAAAGATATATTGAAGAAGTCGCCTCTCACTCATGACGGTTTTTCTACCGCTATGCTTGTACGAAAATAAAAGAATTCTCATAATCAGCCAACTTAAAGTTCTGTTTAACCTCCCAGTGGTCCAGGTGGAATCAGGAAGTTCCAGTAAAAAGCTGCAGCGGGACATAAATAATTGCATTTCAGCGTTGCAATTGTATGATATGGATATCAGCAATTGGGACGCCATATTTGTGTATTTACAGTGTTCCACAAAAGTCTTCGTACATCAGTTAGCTTTATTTACACATTTATTTATTACACATTTATGATTTTTATTTATTCATTTCAAAGTTATAGCCCTTAAATTAAAAAAAGTCACAAATTTGACTCTACTAAAGTCTTCGTAAACTAATAATGAAATTTGTTAAAAAATATATAAGAAATTATTTTTATTATTATATTTATATATTATTTTTTTCAGTTGCCCTTATTTTTAATAATGTCTTTAAGTTGGTATGCCATTATACTAAGTCATGCTCCTTTTTTCAAAGATATTTCACATATTCTAAATGGGATTGATATCAAGAGTCAGTGTTGATATTTGACCCAATTTGGAGGTTTGTAGCACAGATTACCAGATATGAAACTTCTGACATTTGAGGCTAAACGTCAAAAAAAATCTCTTTTTTATGCGATTGGTGAATACACAGATTGTGTACGTGAGTTCACCGCTCAAACATCAAATTTAATGCAATGCCATATCTTTTGTCGATAAATGTGGGTATATTAGTACATTATTTGGAATTTTGTTCACTTTCTCTGCCATACTACAAGTGCGCAAGTATAAGTGGAATGAAACTAATCAAATGTCTGAAATGCTTTAAAAAACGTGGGGGCCATGGTTTAGTTTCTATACGCGTAGATTGCGAGTCACCGGTGTCGGGTTCAATGTTCCTCGGGCGTTGTAGAGGCACTATGTATTTATTTTGAAAATTAAAATAAATATCTCACCTAGAAGTGAATAATTTTCTATGATTTCTTAAATTCTAAATAATCCGAAACTTTTAGAGGTGAATTATTTGTAATGAAGTGGCATCGCTAAAAGTCAACTTTTGGTGAAACAAATCAGCTGTTTTTCATATCAGATTGATTTATCAAACATCAAAAATTTGGGAATATTACAGAAATGTAATTTGTGATAATGTTGGTTTGGGAAATCCAAACTGATTGAAAATTGAATTATAGCTTTTGGGCACTGCCTAGATTGCGTATATTGCCTTAAGGCTCTAATAAGTAAGTGAGGGACGATTTCCAAAACTTAAAATTTTCACATTTTTTCTCAAGAAGAACAAGAGATGCAATTTCAGACAGCGGAGGTGAATAGTGGTGGATAATAAAGCGCTTTTCGTCGACAAATGTAGGTTCCGAAAAATTCCGCTGGCGCTTTTCGACGACAAATGTAGGTTCCAAAAAATTCCGCTGGCGCTATTTCGTGTTTTTCACACACACCATCAAACCATTTTAACAACCACATACAAGCGATATTTCAAGTTTCATATCTGGTAATCTGTGGTTTGTAGTACAAGTAAATGTTAGTATAATGGGCCATTTCCTTAGGAAGATTATCTTGCTGATTGTAATATGTCTCTGTCACGCTCAATTTTTCAACAAAATTTCTATCAGAATGGAAAAGCATACTCAAAAATCCATTATTCTTTCATTAATACCAAGATTCCAATGCAGATGAAAGCCAGTATGGCCTATACCAAACCTTCACCACCATGATTTAAACTGTAAATGGTGTGTTTTGGGTTGTAAGCTTCTCCTGGATTTTTACCACGCTCTAAGTCTACCATCAGAACCAAAAATGTTTGTTATTTCTTCGCATGATTTTTAACATTTAACGTGTAAATTTGATTTTACGCATTTGCACCGACAAATATTTACTATGCATTTCAAAATTTTCTTTTTAACAAATGTTTTTGAAATATCCACTAACTTGCTTGTTTATAGCCGAATTTGTGTCATGGAATATGTCGCACGTGTTTCGTTTATTTGTTTTTGCAAAGAACCGTTATCAACAACGAAAGATTCTCAGAAAAAGAGATCGAAGCGCAGGTGAATGCTTCAGTGTACGAAGACTTTAGTGGAGACTTTTTCCTTACTTCTTGGATCTGACAGCTGTTTCATGACAATTTATATTCATGTTTTTGATTTGTGAAAATGGATGATAAAACAGAAAATTTAATTGAGGTAATAAAACAGAAAACAAAAAAATAATTCCAATCAAGTTTGTGTGTCAAATGTACATTAACAATGGAACAGGATTAAATGTTTCTCGGTAATTATTTATTACAAAATTATTAAATTCAAAAACATATCAATATCTGAACAAGTTGTCTCTACTTTATTGCGAAATAATGTATATATATATTTTAAATATTTGGTTCGTATTTCGTTATTTTGTTAATAGAACTAATATATATCAAATACCAAAAGTATTAGAATAACGCGTCACTATTGTGCGATATGACCAAGACGCGCGGCATCATTGTGGGCGCATTTTTCGAAGTCGTAAACGTCATGCCGAACAGCTGATGTCGTACGACTTTGTACTACAACAAATACTACTCATTCTGTTCAGCCAGTTAGACATACGAAGCGCAACAACTTCAAGGGCGTCTGTGAAAGTTACGATTTCTCACAATAATCTCGAAAAAAGACGCATCAATTCCCACCATGCAAAAGTCAATTATGAAAGATGTCACGCAGACTTTGTTCTAATGCACACAGTATTAGAACATGTGCTAGATTTTTTGAAATGACAGCAAAAACACGGTTTGCAACAATTCGACGGCTGAACTTGTGTCTGAATTGCTTGTCGTTTTCTCATAAAATTCGAGATTGCAAAACGGCGTTTAATTGTGGAACGTGTAAACAACGCCACCATACCCTGTTGCATCGCGATGTTTCTAAACAATCGACTTAGGAAGAGTCCAGTCGGCATGGAAGGTCGTTTTCTCATAAAATTCTAGATTGCAAAACGGCGTTTAATTGTGGAACGTGTAAACAACGCCACCATACCCTGTTGCATCGCGATGTTTCTAAACAATCGACTTAGGAAGAGTCCAGTCGACATGGAAGGTCGCACCTCTCTTTGTACCTCTCAGGTACAAAACCCTGAAGGTATTCCACGACGGTTCCGGTTCCTACACTAGTGATAGTGCACAAATCTCGGGCTTGAATGCGAAAGTAGCCGTTCAAGTCTCGAATCGGTGCTCGGTTGAGATAGGTTCCCCAAAGAATTCCAACTTACGAATTAAAGTAAAAGGGGTTTAATTCTCTCGAAGTTGACCGGAAACCTTTCAACCTTTTCGTTCGATCGCTCCGTGGTTGATCAAATACCTAGTCTCAATTTAGCCGACATGAATTTCCACAAAAGTAGAAAAGTCGATGTTTTGATTGGTGGGGATCTGTACCCACAAATCATTTGGGAAGGTTTTTGACTTCAAGTTGCCGAACAATTAATAGCTCAAGAGAAGGTCATTAGATGGATACCCCGGGGTGACGGGGCCGAGGACGGTTTCCTTTCGGAGAAGAAAGGGCTGGAGATCGAAGCGCTCGTTGAGGAGGATCCTCACCGTCCCGCGGAAGAGCAACCTTCTCTCCCCAATCCTTGCATCGAGCTCGTGAATCCTTCTGCGAGTTCGGTGCGACGGAACGATGGCGCCAGTCAAGTGGCTGAGTCTCGTCGCCCCATTTACACGCTGACCGCCGGAGAACGGAGCGTTTGCCCAAGACAGCAAACTAGGCTGGATTGACACAATTTTAAACCCCCTCACAAACTGACAAACATTGTTCAATGTTTTAGGTTTTGTGTATATAGGAATCGTCGGAAGTCTCCACTTTGATGTGTAGAGGCGTCCGGAGTTTTCCGACGTTCACTTGCAATTTAGATCACATAGGTGATAGTTCTTACATTTCGATTCTCACAAGTGAGAGTACTTCGTTTTGCTTCACATAAGTGAAAGACGACATGCTTTCTAGATCACATAGGTGATAGTTCTCAAATTTTGGATCTCACCAGAAAGAGATCATTATTTTGGACCACTTAGGTGATTATTATATTGTGCAAATAAAGAATATTTACTGCCCCCAAACTATTACAGTGTTGTGTTTCTCTACACGACGATTTGCTGCGGTAAGAGTTTGGCTGCTGATTTTAGTTGCCGATTTGCCGGAGGGACAATTTTGGTTTTGCCGACGGCATTTCAACTGCGCGAAGCAGCACCAACCAACTTACTGGCGCGCTGTACATTTTGGTCCTTCGAGCCGGATCTTCGCCGCTGCACCACAATCATCAGTTCCAG
This sequence comes from Coelopa frigida, assembly GCA_017309665.1. Taxonomy (NCBI): domain Eukaryota; kingdom Metazoa; phylum Arthropoda; class Insecta; order Diptera; family Coelopidae; genus Coelopa; species Coelopa frigida. Next base: position 10,977,399 of record CM029563.1, read on the forward strand.
CGACATCAGAGAAAATATATAGTGTTTGATTTGGTGTACCCTCGAAAAATTCGAAAAATCAAACTGACAATAAAATGTTGACGTTTAAATAAATTAATTTAATATTTATAAAATGGTTGTGGGCAATGAATGAAAAAAATTAAAAACATGAATTTCTCAGAGACGAGACAAGATGGGACAATCGAATTTGCTAAACTTTTCCCAATATTCGGAATTAAAATTTCACGAATTTCATACAATTTTTAATCGTTAAACAATTTATTTTTGAAAATTTATTTTTTCAATTAATTGTAATTTTTATAGATTTTACTCAATTGTTCTCATTCTTTGGGAAATGAGAGAACTCTGTATTTTATCAAACCTCATGACGAGTTGGACCATAACAAACACTTACATATCATGTCCACCGCTTACAAACAAGAAGATCTAAAGCCGTAGACAATATTCTAATGCTGAAATGAAGCGTAATTTACTCTTAGAGGTTTACGTTTCATTAAATTTGAATCCAAATTCATATCGAAATCAAATTCACGACTCATTTTGTCACCGGTTTGAATTCGATAGAAAATCCTCTGAATCGGAATTGGAAACAAGCCAATTTCGCCTCAATTCGATTCGAACATACAGAATCGGAAAACGACATATCGAAAGTTGGAACATGGCAATTCGATTTCGTATTGAATTTCGATCGAAATCGAAAACGGGAACATGCCTGAAAATAATGTATTTGTTCAAATCCGAGAACTCGCCCCACGAATTTTCGTGCAGCTGCAAACCAGTTGGACAGTAACGTTTGGTCTCTATGACCCACTGAGGAAAAAGAGGATAGAAGTGTGACTATTCACAAACTCTTTTGTCGCACTTTTTCGACTCAAACGTATGACTTGCGGCGAATTGACTGAAAGCTACCCAGGTAACCCGGGTTACTCGAAATCGAACCCTTCTACTAAGAGTGTACACAGCAAGGGAGGTACAAGAGACGGTACCACCAACACAAAACCATTATGTGGGAAACACATTCGAAGCGGCAGAAATTTTTTTTTGAAATTTCGACTTTCTTGTAAATCGTTTTGAGAATTTGTTGAAGAATTCTCTTAAAATCTCATAATCAGCCAACTTAAAGTTCTGTTTAACCTCCCAGTGGTCCAGGTGGAATCAGGAAGTTCCAGTAAAAAGCTGCAGCGGGACATAAATAATTGCATTTCAGCGTTGCAATTGTATGATATGGATATCAGCAATTGGGACGCCATATTTGTGTATTTACAGTGTTCCACAAAAGTCTTCGTACATCAGTTAGCTTTATTTACACATTTATTTATTACACATTTATGATTTTTATTTATTCATTTCAAAGTTATAGCCCTTAAATTAAAAAAGTCACAAATTTGACTCTACTAAAGTCTTCGTAAACTAATAATGAAATTTGTTAAAAAATATATAAGAAATTATTTTTATTATTATATTTATATATTATTTTTTTCAGTTGCCCTTATTTTTAATAATGTCTTTAAGTTGGTATGCCATCATGCTCCTTTTTTCAAAGATATTTCACATATTCTAAATGGGATTGATATCAAGAGTCAGTGTTGATATTTGACCCAATTTTGAGGTTTGTAGTACAAGTAAATGTTAGTATAATGGGCCATTTCCTTAGAGAGATTATCTTGCTGATTGTAATATGTCTCTGTCACGCTAAATTTTTCAACAAAATTTCTATCAAAATGGAAAAGCATACTCAAAAATCCATTATTCTTTCATTAATACCAAGATTCCAATGCAGATGAAAGCCAGTATGGCCTATACCAAACCTTCACCACCATGATTTAAACTGTAAATGGTGTGTTTTGGGTTGTAAGCTTCTCCTGGTTTTTACCACGCTCTAAGTCTACCATCAGAACCAAAAATGTTTGTTATTTCTTCGCATGATTTTTAACATTTAACGTGTAAATTTGATTTTACGCATTTGCACCGACAAATATTTACTATGCATTTCAAAATTTTCTTTTAACAAATGTTTTTGAAATATCCACTAACTTGCTTGTTTATAGCCGAATTTGTGTCATGGAATATGTCGCACGTGTTTCGTTTATTTGTTTTTGCAAAGAACCGTTATCAACAACGAAAGATTCTCAGAAAAAGAGATCAAGCGCAGGTGAATGCTTCAGTGTACGAAGACTTTAGTGGAGACTTTTTCCTTACTTCTTGGATCTGACAGCTGTTTCATGACAATTTATATTCATGTTTTTGATTTGTGAAAATGGATGATAAAACAGAAAATTTAATTGAGGTAATAAAACAGAAAACAAAAAAATAATTCCAATCAAGTTTGTGTGTCAAATGTACATTAACAATGGAACAGGATTAAATGTTTCTCGGTAATTATTTATTACAAAATTATTAAATTCAAAAACATATCAATATCTGAACAAGTTGTCTCTACTTTATTGCGAAATAATGTATATATATATTTTAAATATTTGGTTCGTATTTCGTTATTTTGTTAATAGAACTAATATATATCAAATACCAAAAGTATTAGAATAACGCGTCACTATTGTGCGATATGACCAAGACGCGCGGCATCATTGTGGGCGCATTTTTCGAAGTCGTAAACGTCATGCCGAACAGCTGATGTCGTACGACTTTGTACTACAACAAATACTACTCATTCTGTTCAGCCAGTTAGACATACGAAGCGCAACAACTTCAAGGGCGTCTGTGAAAGTTACGATTTCTCACAATAATCTCGAAAAAAGACGCATCAATTCCCACCATGCAAAAGTCAATTATGAAAGATGTCACGCAGACTTTGTTCTAATGCACACAGTATTAGAACATGTGCTAGATTTTTTGAAATGACAGCAAAAACACGGTTTGCAACAATTCGACGGCTGAACTTGTGTCTGAATTGCTTGTCGTTTTCTCATAAAATTCGAGATTGCAAAACGGCGTTTAATTGTGGAACGTGTAAACAACGCCACCATACCCTGTTGCATCGCGATGTTTCTAAACAATCGACTTAGGAAGAGTCCAGTCGACATGGAAGGTCGCACCTCTCTTTGTACCTCTCAGGTACAAAACCCTGAAGGTATTCCACGACGGTTCCGGTTCCTACACTAGTGATAGTGCACAAATCTCGGGCTTGAATGCGAAAGTAGCCGTTCAAGTCTCGAATCGGTGCTCGGTTGAGATAGGTTCCCCAAAGAATTCCAACTTACGAATTAAAGTAAAAGGGGTTTAATTCCCTCGAAGTTGACCGGAAACCTTTCAACCTCTTCGTTCGATCGCTCCGTGGTTGATCAAATACCTAGTCTCAATTTAGCCGACATGAATTTCCACAAAAGTAGAAAAGTCGATGTTTTGATTGGTGGGGATCTGTACCCACAAATCATTTGGGAAGGTTTTTGACTTCAAGTTGCCGAACAATTAATAGCTCAAGAGAAGGTCATTAGATGGATACCCCGGGGTGACGGGGCCGAGGACGGTTTTCCTTTCGGAGAAGAAAGGGCTGGAGATCGAAGCGCTCGTTGAGGAGGATCCTCACCGTCCCGCGGAAGAGCAACCTTCTCTCCCCAATCCTTGCATCGAGCTCGTGAATCCTTCTGCGAGTTCGGTGCGACGGAACGATGGCGCCAGTCAAGTGGCTGAGTCTCGTCGCTTCCGTCCCCATTTACACGCTGACCGCCGGAGAACGGAGCGTTTGCCCAAGACAGCAAACTAGGCTGGATTGACACAATTTTAAACCCCCTCACAAACTGACAAACATTGTTCAATGGTTTAGGTTTTGTGTATATAGGAATCGTCGGAAGTCTCCACTTTGATGTGTAGAGGCGTCCGGAGTTTTCCGACGTTCACTTGCAATTTAGATCACATAGGTGATAGTTCTTACATTTCGATTCTCACAAGTGAGAGTACTTCGTTTTGCTTCACATAAGTGAAAGACGACATGCTTTCTAGATCACATAGGTGATAGTTCTCAAATTTTGGATCTCACCAGGAAGAGATCATTATTTTGGACCACTTAGGTGATTATTATATTGTGCAAATAAAGAATATTTACTGCCCCCAAACTATTACAGTGTTGTGTTTCTCTACACGACGATTTGCTGCGGTAAGAGTTTGGCTGCTGATTTTAGTTGCCGATTTGCCGGAGGGACAATTTTGGTTTTGCCGACGGCATTTCAACTGCGCGAAGCAGCACCAACCAACTTACTGGCGAGCGCGCTGTACATTTTGGTCCTTCGAGCCGGATCTTCGCCGCTGCACCACAATCATCAGTTCCAGCGACATCAGAGAAAATATATAGTGTTTGATTTGGTGTACCCTCGAAAAATTCGAAAAATCAAACTGACAATAAAATGTTGACGTTTAAATAAATTAATTTAATATTTATAAAATGGTTGTGGGCAATGAATGAAAAAAATTAAAAACATGAATTTCTCAGAGACGAGACAAGATGGGACAATCGAATTTGCTAAACTTTTCCCCAATATTCGGAATTAAAATTTCACGAATTTCATACAATTTTTAATCGTTAAACAATTTATTTTTGAAAATTTATTTTTTCAATTAATTGTAATTTTTATAGATTTTACTCAATTGTTCTCATTCTTTGGGAAATGAGAGAACTCTGTATTTTATCAAACCTCATGACGAGTTGGACCATAACAAACACTTACATATCATGTCCACCGCTTACAAACAAGAAGATCTAAAGCCGTAGACAATATTCTAATGCTGAAATGAAGCGTAATTTACTCTTAGAGGTTTACGTTTCATTAAATTTGAATCCAAATTCATATCGAAATCAAATTCACGACTCATTTTGTCACCGGTTTGAATTCGATAGAAAATCCTCTGAATCGGAATTGGAAACAAGCCAATTTCGCCTCAATTCGATTCGAACATACAGAATCGGAAAACGACATATCGAAAGTTGGAACATGGCAATTCGATTTCGTATTGAATTTCGATCGAAATCGAAAACGGGAACATGCCTGAAAATAATGTATTTGTTCAAATCCGAGAACTCGCCCCACGAATTTTCGTGCAGCTGCAAACCAGTTGGACAGTAAAGTTTGGTCTCTATGACCCACTGAGGAAAAAGAGGATAGAAGTGTGACTATTCACAAACTCTTTTGTCGCACTTTTTCGACTCAAACGTATGACTTGCGGCGAATTGACTGAAAGCTACCCAGGTAACCCGGGTTACTCGAAATCGAACCCTTCTACTAAGAGTGTACACAGCAAGGGAGGTACAAGAGACGGTACCACCAACACAAAACCATTATGTGGGAAACACATTCGAAGCGGCAGAAATTCTTTTTTGAAATTTCGACTTTCTTGTAAATCGTTTTGAGAATTTGTTGAAGAATTCTCTTAAAATTTCCACATTTGTTTTCGGTCTGTTTTCCAACTGATTGATTCAATAGTAAATCAATTTCCGAACCCAAGGAAATTGATGCCCTCCCCTTGTCTAGTCACAGTATCCGGTAGATATGGTTGTTTTTCATGGTGACTATTTGTCCTGGCCGTCTTTTGGAGACATGTTCGAATGTCTAATCAGCGGCTGACCCCGGTAGAAAAGCTCTACTATTTAAACCAAAACACTTCTGGAGAGGCGAAAGATATATTGAAGAAGTCGCCTCTCACTCATGACGGTTTTTCTACCGCTATGCTTGTACGAAAATAAAAGAATTCTCATAATCAGCCAACTTAAAGTTCTGTTTAACCTCCCAGTGGTCCAGGTGGAATCAGGAAGTTCCAGTAAAAAGCTGCAGCGGGACATAAATAATTGCATTTCAGCGTTGCAATTGTATGATATGGATATCAGCAATTGGGACGCCATAATTGTGTATTTACAGTGTTCCACAAAAGTCTTCGTACATCAGTTAGCTTTATTTACACATTTATTTATTACACATTTATGATTTTTATTTATTCATTTCAAAGTTATAGCCCTTAAATTAAAAAAAGTCACAAATTTGACTCTACTAAAGTCTTCGTAAACTAATAATGAAATTTGTTAAAAAATATATAAGAAATTATTTTATTATTATATTTATATATTATTTTTTTCAGTTGCCCTTATTTTTAATAATGTCTTTAAGTTGGTATGCCATTATGCTAAGTCATGCTCCTTTTTTCAAAGTTATTTCACATATTCTAAATGGGATTGATATCAAGAGTCAGTGTTGATATTTGACCCAATTTGGAGGTTTGTAGTACAAGTAAATGTTAGTATAATGGGCCATTTCCTTAGAGAGATTATCTTGCTGATTGTAATATGTCTCTGTCACGCTAAATTTTTCAACAAAATTTCTATCAAAATGGAAAAGCATACTCAAAAATCCATTATTCTTTCATTAATACCAAGATTCCAATGCAGATGAAAGCCAGTATGGCCTATACCAAACCTTCACCACCATGATTTAAACTGTAAATGGTGTGTTTTGGGTTGTAAGCTTCTCCTGGTTTTTACCACGCTCTAAGTCTACCATCAGAACCAAAAATGTTTGTTATTTCTTCGCATGATTTTTAACATTTAACGTGTAAATTTGATTTTACGCATTTGCACCGACAAATATTTACTATGCATTTCAAAATTTTCTTTTTAACAAATGTTTTTGAAATATCCACTAACTTGCTTGTTTATAGCCGAATTTGTGTCATGGAATATGTCGCACGTGTTTCGTTTATTTGTTTTTGCAAAGAACCGTTATCAACAACGAAAGATTCTCAGAAAAAGAGATCCAAGCGCAGGTGAATGCTTCAGTGTACGAAGACTTTAGTGGAGACTTTTTCCTTACTTCTTGGATCTGACAGCTGTTTCATGACAATTTATATTCATGTTTTTGATTTGTGAAAATGGATGATAAAACAGAAAATTTAATTGAGGTAATAAAACAGAAAACAAAAAAATAATTCCAATCAAGTTTGTGTGTCAAATGTACATTAACAATGGAACAGGATTAAATGTTTCTCGGTAATTATTTATTACAAAATTATTAAATTCAAAAACATATCAATATCTGAACAAGTTGTCTCTACTTTATTGCGAAATAATGTATATATATATTTTAAATATTTGGTTCGTATTTCGTTATTTTGTTAATAGAACTAATATATATCAAATACCAAAAGTATTAGAATAACGCGTCACTATTGTGCGATATGACCAAGACGCGCGGCATCATTGTGGGCGCATTTTTCGAAGTCGTAAACGTCATGCCGAACAGCTGATGTCGTACGACTTTGTACTACAACAAATACTACTCATTCTGTTCAGCCAGTTAGACATACGAAGCGCAACAACTTCAAGGGCGTCTGTGAAAGTTACGATTTCTCACAATAATCTCGAAAAAAGACGCATCAATTCCCACCATGCAAAAGTCAATTATGAAAGATGTCACGCAGACTTTGTTCTAATGCACACAGTATTAGAACATGTGCTAGATTTTTTGAAATGACAGCAAAAACACGGTTTGCAACAATTCGACGGCTGAACTTGTGTCTGAATTGCTTGTCGTTTTCTCATAAAATTCGAGATTGCAAAACGGCGTTTAATTGTGGAACGTGTAAACAACGCCACCATACCCTGTTGCATCGCGATGTTTCTAAACAATCGACTTAGGAAGAGTCCAGTCGACATGGAAGGTCGCACCTCTCTTTGTACCTCTCAGGTACAAAACCCTGAAGGTATTCCACGACGGTTCCGGTTCCTACACTAGTGATAGTGCACAAATCTCGGGCTTGAATGCGAAAGTAGCCGTTCAAGTCTCGAATCGGTGCTCGGTTGAGATAGGTTCCCCAAAGAATTCCAACTTACGAATTAAAGTAAAAGGGGTTTAATTCCCTCGAAGTTGACCGGAAACCTTTCAACCTCTTCGTTCGATCGCTCCGTGGTTGATCAAATACCTAGTCTCAATTTAGCCGACATGAATTTCCACAAAAGTAGAAAAGTCGATGTTTTGATTGGTGGGGATCTGTACCCACAAATCATTTGGGAAGGTTTTTGACTTCAAGTTGCCGAACAATTAATAGCTCAAGAGAAGGTCATTAGATGGATACCCCGGGGTGACGGGGCCGAGGACGGTTTCCTTTCGGAGAAGAAAGGGCTGGAGATCGAAGCGCTCGTTGAGGAGGATCCTCACCGTCCCGCGGAAGAGCAACCTTCTCTCCCCAATCCTTGCATCGAGCTCGTGAATCCTTCTGCGAGTTCGGTGCGACGGAACGATGGCGCCAGTCAAGTGGCTGAGTCTCGTCGCTTCCGTCCCCATTTACACGCTGACCGCCGGAGAACGGAGCGTTTGCCCAAGACAGCAAACTAGGCTGGATTGACACAATTTTAAACCCCCTCACAAACTGACAAACATTGTTCAATGGTTTAGGTTTTGTGTATATAGGAATCGTCGGAAGTCTCCACTTTGATGTGTAGAGGCGTCCGGAGTTTTCCGACGTTCACTTGCAATTTAGATCACATAGGTGATAGTTCTTACATTTCGATTCTCACAAGTGAGAGTACTTCGTTTTGCTTCACATAAGTGAAAGACGACATGCTTTCTAGATCACATAGGTGATAGTTCTCAAATTTTGGATCTCACCAGGAAGAGATCATTATTTTGGACCACTTAGGTGATTATTATATTGTGCAAATAAAGAATATTTACTGCCCCCAAACTATTACAGTGTTGTGTTTCTCTACACGACGATTTGCTGCGGTAAGAGTTTGGCTGCTGATTTTAGTTGCCGATTTGCCGGAGGGACAATTTTGGTTTTGCCGACGGCATTTCAACTGCGCGAAGCAGCACCAACCAACTTACTGGCGAGCGCGCTGTACATTTTGGTCCTTCGAGCCGGATCTTCGCCGCTGCACCACAATCATCAGTTCCAGCGACATCAGAGAAAATATATAGTGTTTGATTTGGTGTACCCTCGAAAAATTCGAAAAATCAAACTGACAATAAAATGTTGACGTTTAAATAAATTAATTTAATATTTATAAAATGGTTGTGGGCAATGAATGAAAAAAATTAAAAACATGAATTTCTCAGAGACGAGACAAGATGGGACAATCGAATTTGCTAAACTTTTCCCAATATTCGGAATTAAAATTTCACGAATTTCATACAATTTTTAATCGTTAAACAATTTATTTTTGAAAATTTATTTTTTCAATTAATTGTAATTTTTATAGATTTTACTCAATTGTTCTCATTCTTTGGGAAATGAGAGAACTCTGTATTTTATCAAACCTCATGACGAGTTGGACCATAACAAACACTTACATATCATGTCCACCGCTTACAAACAAGAAGATCTAAAGCCGTAGACAATATTCTAATGCTGAAATGAAGCGTAATTTACTCTTAGAGGTTTACGTTTCATTAAATTTGAATCCAAATTCATATCGAAATCAAATTCACGACTCATTTTGTCACCGGTTTGAATTCGATAGAAAATCCTCTGAATCGGAATTGGAAACAAGCCAATTTCGCCTCAATTCGATTCGAACATACAGAATCGGAAAACGACATATCGAAAGTTGGAACATGGCAATTCGATTTCGTATTGAATTTCGATCGAAATCGAAAACGGGAACATGCCTGAAAATAATGTATTTGTTCAAATCCGAGAACTCGCCCCACGAATTTTCGTGCAGCTGCAAACCAGTTGGACAGTAAAGTTTGGTCTCTATGACCCACTGAGGAAAAAGAGGATAGAAGTGTGACTATTCACAAACTCTTTTGTCGCACTTTTTCGACTCAAACGTATGACTTGCGGCGAATTGACTGAAAGCTACCCAGGTAACCCGGGTTACTCGAAATCGAACCCTTCTACTAAGAGTGTACACAGCAAGGGAGGTACAAGAGACGGTACCACCAACACAAAACCATTATGTGGGAAACACATTCGAAGCGGCAGAAATTCTTTTTTGAAATTTCGACTTTCTTGTAAATCGTTTTGAGAATTTGTTGAAGAATTCTCTTAAAATTTCCACATTTGTTTTCGGTCTGTTTTCCAACTGATTGATTCAATAGTAAATCAATTTCCGAACCCAAGGAAATTGATGCCCTCCCCTTGTCTAGTCACAGTATCCGGTAGATATGGTTGTTTTTCATGGTGACTATTTGTCCTGGCCGTCTTTTGGAGACATGTTCGAATGTCTAATCAGCGGCTGACCCCGGTAGAAAAGCTCTACTATTTAAACCAAAACACTTCTGGAGAGGCGAAAGATATATTGAAGAAGTCGCCTCTCACTCATGACGGTTTTTCTACCGCTATGCTTGTACGAAAATAAAAGAATTCTCATAATCAGCCAACTTAAAGTTCTGTTTAACCTCCCAGTGGTCCAGGTGGAATCAGGAAGTTCCAGTAAAAAGCTGCAGCGGGACATAAATAATTGCATTTCAGCGTTGCAATTGTATGATATGGATATCAGCAATTGGGACGCCATAATTGTGTATTTACAGTGTTCCACAAAAGTCTTCGTACATCAGTTAGCTTTATTTACACATTTATTTATTACACATTTATGATTTTTATTTATTCATTTCAAAGTTATAGCCCTTAAATTAAAAAAGTCACAAATTTGACTCTACTAAAGTCTTCGTAAACTAATAATGAAATTTGTTAAAAAATATATAAGAAATTATTTTTATTATTATATTTATATATTATTTTTTTCAGTTGCCCTTATTTTTAATAATGTCTTTAAGTTGGTATGCCATTATGCTAAGTCATGCTCCTTTTTTCAAAGTTATTTCACATATTCTAAATGGGATTGATATCAAGAGTCAGTGTTGATATTTGACCCAATTTGGAGGTTTGTAGTACAAGTAAATGTTAGTATAATGGGCCATTTCCTTAGAGAGATTATCTTGCTGATTGTAATATGTCTCTGTCACGCTAAATTTTTCAACAAAATTTCTATCAAAATGGAAAAGCATACTCAAAAATCCATTATTCTTTCATTAATACCAAGATTCCAATGCAGATGAAAGCCAGTATGGCCTATACCAAACCTTCACCACCATGATTTAAACTGTAAATGGTGTGTTTTGGGTTGTAAGCTTCTCCTGGTTTTTACCACGCTCTAAGTCTACCATCAGAACCAAAAATGTTTGTTATTTCTTCGCATGATTTTTAACATTTAACGTGTAAATTTGATTTTACGCATTTGCACCGACAAATATTTACTATGCATTTCAAAATTTTCTTTTTAACAAATGTTTTTGAAATATCCACTAACTTGCTTGTTTATAGCCGAATTTGTGTCATGGAATATGTCGCACGTGTTTCGTTTATTTGTTTTTGCAAAGAACCGTTATCAACAACGAAAGATTCTCAGAAAAAGAGATCGAAGCGCAGGTGAATGCTTCAGTGTACGAAGACTTTAGTGGAGACTTTTTCCTTACTTCTTGGATCTGACAGCTGTTTCATGACAATTTATATTCATGTTTTTGATTTGTGAAAATGGATGATAAAACAGAAAATTTAATTGAGGTAATAAAACAGAAAACAAAAAAATAATTCCAATCAAGTTTGTGTGTCAAATGTACATTAACAATGGAACAGGATTAAATGTTTCTCGGTAATTATTTATTACAAAATTATTAAATTCAAAAACATATCAATATCTGAACAAGTTGTCTCTACTTTATTGCGAAATAATGTTCTTATATCCAAATATAATATATTTTAAATATTTGGTTCGTATTTCGTTATTTTGTTAATAGAACTAATATATATCAAATACCAAAAGTATTAGAATAACGCGTCACTATTGTGCGATATGACCAAGACGCGCGGCATCATTGTGGGCGCATTTTTCGAAGTCGTAAACGTCATGCCGAACAGCTGATGTCGTACGACTTTGTACTACAACAAATACTACTCATTCTGTTCAGCCAGTTAGACATACGAAGCGCAACAACTTCAAGGGCGTCTGTGAAAGTTACGATTTCTCACAATAATCTCGAAAAAAGACGCATCAATTCCCACCGTGCAAAAGTCAATTATGAAAGATGTCACGCAGACTTTGTTCTAATGCACACAGTATTAGAACATGTGCTAGATTTTTTGAAATGACAGCAAAAACACGGTTTGCAACAATTCGACGGCTGAACTTGTGTCTGAATTGCTTGTCGTTTTCTCATAAAATTCGAGATTGCAAAACGGCGTTTAATTGTGGAACGTGTAAACAACGCCACCATACCCTGTTGCATCGCGATGTTTCTAAACAATCGACTTAGGAAGAGTCCAGTCGGCATGGAAGGTCGTTTTCTCATAAAATTCTAGATTGCAAAACGGCGTTTAATTGTGGAACGTGTAAACAACGCCACCATACCCTGTTGCATCGCGATGTTTCTAAACAATCGACTTAGGAAGAGTCCAGTCGACATGGAAGGTCGCACCTCTCTTTGTACCTCTCAGGTACAAAACCCTGAAGGTATTCCACGACGGTTCCGGTTCCTACACTAGTGATAGTGCACAAATCTCGGGCTTGAATGCGAAAGTAGCCGTTCAAGTCTCGAATCGGTGCTCGGTTGAGATAGGTTCCCCAAAGAATTCCAACTTACGAATTAAAGTAAAAGGGGTTTAATTCTCTCGAAGTTGACCGGAAACCTTTCAACCTCTTCGTTCGATCGCTCCGTGGTTGATCAAATACCTAGTCTCAATTTAGCCGACATGAATTTCCACAAAAGTAGAAAAGTCGATGTTTTGATTGGTGGGGATCTGTACCCACAAATCATTTGGGACGGTTTTTGACTTCAAGTTGCCGAACAATTAATAGCTCAAGAGAAGGTCATTAGATGGATACCCCGGGGTGACGGGGCCGAGGACGGTTTCCTTTCGGAGAAGAAAGGGCTGGAGATCGAAGCGCTCGTTGAGGAGGATCCTCACCGTCCCGCGGAAGAGCAACCTTCTCTCCCCAATCCTTGCATCGAGCTCGTGAATCCTTCTGCGAGTTCGGTGCGACGGAACGATGGCGCCAGTCAAGTGGCTGAGTCTCGTCGCTTCCGTCCCCATTTACACGCTGACCGCCGGAGAACGGAGCGTTTGCCCAAGACAGCAAACTAGGCTGGATTGACACAATTTTAAACCCCCTCACAAACTGACAAACATTGTTCAATGTTTTAGGTTTTGTGTATATAGGAATCGTCGGAAGTCTCCACTTTGATGTGTAGAGGCGTCCGGAGTTTTCCGACGTTCACTTGCAGTTTAGATCACATAGGTGATAGTTCTTACATTTCGATTCTCACAAGTGAGAGTACTTCGTTTTGCTTCACATAAGTGAAAGACGACATGCTTTCTAGATCACATAGGTGATAGTTCTCAAATTTTGGATCTCACCAGGAAGAGATCATTATTTTGGACCACTTAGGTGATTATTATATTGTGCAAATAAAGAATATTTACTGCCCCCAAACTATTACAGTGTTGTGTTTCTCTACACGACGATTTGCTGCGGTAAGAGTTTGGCTGCTGATTTTAGTTGCCGATTTGCCGGAGGGACAATTTTGGTTTTGCCGACGGCATTTCAACTGCGCGAAGCAGCACCAACCAACTTACTGGCGAGCGCGCTGTACATTTTGGTCCTTCGAGCCGGATCTTCGCCGCTGCACCACAATCATCAGTTCCAGCGACATCAGAGAAAATATATAGTGTTTGATTTGGTGTACCCTCGAAAAATTCGAAAAATCAAACTGACAATAAAATGTTGACGTTTAAATAAATTAATTTAATATTTATAAAATGGTTGTGGGCAATGAATGAAAAAAATTAAAAACATGAATTTCTCAGAGACGAGACAAGATGGGACAATCGAATTTGCTAAACTTTTCCCAATATTCGGAATTAAAATTTCACGAATTTCATACAATTTTTAATCGTTAAACAATTTATTTTTGAAAATTTATTTTTTCAATTAATTGTAATTTTTATAGATTTTACTCAATTGTTCTAATTCTTTGGGAAATGAGAGAACTCTGTATTTTATCAAACCTCATGACGAGTTGGACCATAACAAACACTTACATATCATGTCCACCGCTTACAAACAAGAAGATCTAAAGCCGTAGACAATATTCTAATGCTGAAATGAAGCGTAATTTACTCTTAGAGGTTTACGTTTCATTAAATTTGAATCCAAATTCATATCGAAATCAAATTCACGACTCATTTTGTCACCGGTTTGAATTCGATAGAAAATCCTCTGAATCGGAATTGGAAACAAGCCAATTTCGCCTCAATTCGATTCGAACATACAGAATCGGAAAACGACATATCGAAAGTTGGAACATGGCAATTCGATTTCGTATTGAATTTCGATCGAAATCGAAAACGGGAACATGCCTGAAAATAATGTATTTGTTCAAATCCGAGAACTCGCCCCACGAATTTTCGTGCAGCTGCAAACCAGTTGGACAGTAAAGTTTGGTCTCTATGACCCACTGAGGAAAAAGAGGATAGAAGTGTGACTATTCACAAACTCTTTTGTCGCACTTTTTCGACTCAAACGTATGACTTGCGGCGAATTGACTGAAAGCTACCCAGGTAACCCGGGTTACTCGAAATCGAACCCTTCTACTAAGAGTGTACACAGCAAGGGAGGTACAAGAGGCGGTACCACCAACACAAAACCATTATGTGGGAAACACATTCGAAGCGGCAGAAATTCTTTTTTGAAATTTCGACTTTCTTGTAAATCGTTTTGAGAATTTGTTGAAGAATTCTCTTAAAATTTCCACATTTGTTTTCGGTCTGTTTTCCAACTGATTGATTCAATAGTAAATCAATTTCCGAACCCAAGGAAATTGATGCCCTCCCCTTGTCTAGTCACAGTATCCGGTAGATATGGTTGTTTTTCATGGTGACTATTTGTCCTGGCCGTCTTTTGGAGACATGTTCGAATGTCTAATCAGCGGCTGACCCCGGTAGAAAAGCTCTACTATTTAAACCAAAACACTTCTGGAGAGGCGAAAGATATATTGAAGAAGTCGCCTCTCACTCATGACGGTTTTTCTACCGCTATGCTTGTACGAAAATAAAAGAATTCTCATAATCAGCCAACTTAAAGTTCTGTTTAACCTCCCAGTGGTCCAGGTGGAATCAGGAAGTTCCAGTAAAAAGCTGCAGCGGGACATAAATAATTGCATTTCAGCGTTGCAATTGTATGATATGGATATCAGCAATTGGGACGCCATATTTGTGTATTTACAGTGTTCCACAAAAGTCTTCGTACATCAGTTAGCTTTATTTACACATTTATTTATTACACATTTATGATTTTTATTTATTCATTTCAAAGTTATAGCCCTTAAATTAAAAAAAGTCACAAATTTGACTCTACTAAAGTCTTCGTAAACTAATAATGAAATTTGTTAAAAAATATATAAGAAATTATTTTTATTATTATATTTATATATTATTTTTTTCAGTTGCCCTTATTTTTAATAATGTCTTTAAGTTGGTATGCCATTATGCTAAGTCATGCTCCTTTTTTCAAAGTTATTTCACATATTCTAAATGGGATTGATATCAAGAGTCAGTGTTGATATTTGACCCAATTTTGAGGTTTGTAGTACAAGTAAATGTTAGTATAATGGGCCATTTCCTTAGAGAGATTATCTTGCTGATTGTAATATGTCTCTGTCACGCTAAATTTTTCAACAAAATTTCTATCAAAATGGAAAAGCATACTCAAAAATCCATTATTCTTTCATTAATACCAAGATTCCAATGCAGATGAAAGCCAGTATGGCCTATACCAAACCTTCACCACCATGATTTAAACTGTAAATGGTGTGTTTTGGGTTGTAAGCTTCTCCTGGTTTTTACCACGCTCTAAGTCTACCATCAGAACCAAAAATGTTTGTTATTTCTTCGCATGATTTTTAACATTTAACGTGTAAATTTGATTTTACGCATTTGCACCGACAAATATTTACTATGCATTTCAAAATTTTCTTTTTAACAAATGTTTTTGAAATATCCACTAACTTGCTTGTTTATAGCCGAATTTGTGTCATGGAATATGTCGCACGTGTTTCGTTTATTTGTTTTTGCAAAGAACCGTTATCAACAACGAAAGATTCTCAGAAAAAGAGATCGAAGCGCAGGTGAATGCTTCAGTGTACGAAGACTTTAGTGGAGACTTTTTCCTTACTTCTTGGATCTGACAGCTGTTTCATGACAATTTATATTCATGTTTTTGATTTGTGAAAATGGATGATAAAACAGAAAATTTAATTGAGGTAATAAAACAGAAAACAAAAAAATAATTCCAATCAAGTTTGTGTGTCAAATGTACATTAACAATGGAACAGGATTAAATGTTTCTCGGTAATTATTTATTACAAAATTATTAAATTCAAAAACATATCAATATCTGAACAAGTTGTCTCTACTTTATTGCGAAATAATGTTCTTATATCCAAATATAATATATTTTAAATATTTGGTTCGTATTTCGTTATTTTGTTAATAGAACTAATATATATCAAATACCAAAAGTATTAGAATAACGCGTCACTATTGTGCGATATGACCAAGACGCGCGGCATCATTGTGGGCGCATTTTTCGAAGTCGTAAACGTTATGCCGAACAGCTGATGTCGTACGACTTTGTACTACAACAAATACTACTCATTCTGTTCAGCCAGTTAGACATTCGAAGCGCAACAACTTCAAGGGCGTCTGTGAAAGTTACGATTTCTCACAATAATCTCGAAAAAAGACGCATCAATTCCCACCATGCAAAAGTCAATTATGAAAGATGTCACGCAGACTTTGTTCTAATGCACACAGTATTAGAACATGTGCTAGATTTTTTGAAATGACAGCAAAAACACGGTTTGCAACAATTCGACGGCTGAACTTGTGTCTGAATTGCTTGTCGTTTTCTCATAAAATCCGAGATTGCAAAACGGCGTTTAATTGTGGAACGTGTAAACAACGCCACCATACCCTGTTGCATCGCGATGTTTCTAAACAATCGACTTAGGAAGAGTCCAGTCGGCATGGAAGGTCGTTTTCTCTTAAAATTCTAGATTGCAAAACGGCGTTTAATTGTGGAACGTGTAAACAACGCCACCATACCCTGTTGCATCGCGATGTTTCTAAACAATCGACTTAGGAAGAGTCCAGTCGACATGGAAGGTCGCACCTCTCTTTGTACCTCTCAGGTACAAAACCCTGAAGGTATTCCACGACGGTTCCGGTTCCTACACTAGTGATAGTGCACAAATCTCGGGCTTGAATGCGAAAGTAGCCGTTCAAGTCTCGAATCGGTGCTCGATTGAGATAGGTTCCCCAAAGAATTCCAACTTACGAATTAAAGTAAAAGGGGTTTAATTCTCTCGAAGTTGACCGGAAACCTTTCAACCTCTTCGTTCGATCGCTCCGTGGTTGATCAAATACCTAGTCTCAATTTAGCCGCCATGAATTTCCACAAAAGTAGAAAAGTCGATGTTTTGATTGGTGGGGATCTGTACCCACAAATCATTTGGGAAGGTTTTTGACTTCAAGTTGCCGAACAATTAATAGCTCAAGAGAAGGTCATTAGATGGATACCCCGGGGTGACGGGGCCGAGGACGGTTTCCTTTCGGAGAAACTTCCCTCCGAGAAGAATCGACCGGGGATGAACGGCTGGAGATCGAAGCGCTCGTTGAGGAGGATCCTCACCGTCCCGCGGAAGAGCAACCTTCTCTCCCCAATCCTTGCATCGAGCTCGTGAATCCTTCTGCGAATTCGGTGCGACGGAACGATGTCGCCAGTCAAGTGGCTGAGTCTCGTCGCTTCCGTCCCCATTTACACGCTGACCGCCGGAGAACGGAGCGTTTGCCCAAGACAGCAAACTAGGCTGGATTGACACAATTTTAAACCCCCCTCACAAACTGACAAACATTGTTCAATGTTTTAGGTTTTGTGTATATAGGAATCGTCGGAAGTCTCCACTTTGATGTGTAGAGGCGTCCGGAGTTTTCCGACGTTCACTTGCAATTTAGATCACATAGGTGATAGTTCTTACATTTCGATTCTCACAAGTGAGAGTACTTCGTTTTGCTTCACATAAGTGAAAGACGACATGCTTTCTAGATCACATAGGTGATAGTTCTTAAATTTTGGATCTCACCAGGAAGAGATCATTCTTTTGGACCACTTAGGTTGTCGCGAGCTCCTTCACCTAATAATATATTATCGCGCGTCGCGCACCGATCGCGTTTGGATTATTTTTTTTTTTTATGTAAACAAACAATCGAGCGACGGACACACACGAATCGCGTTTTTTTCTTTATTTGACAAGTGTCAAAGGAAACCGATCGAAGGAGATCGACAAGGGAATTGCCAGCTGCTCAGACGGAGCGGGGGCGGGTTCAGTGCAGTGCAATACAGGGTGTACCCTAATATTTATTTAAATTATTAATTATATGATAATTAATAATTTTTGCACTACACCGCAAAATGGACGCCGCCACTCGATGTGGATGAAATGGCGAATACACTAAAACAAATTACACAGGGAAAAAAACTACAACCGACTTTCGGGTTTCACTACTGAACCCTCACACGATTCCGACCAGAATCTATTCACCTGTTTAATCAAACTAGGCTCGGTATGCGACGCTGAAAGACAACATAAAGAAATTGCCAACTCTACACAAACAAAACAAAACAAGACTAGAATCAAAATAACTACAATGTACTTCCCAACGAAAATCTAGTGTCCGAAAGCCTCCTAATGCCTCTTCCGACAATAAACTCCTTCGACAAATTTAATTTGAGATTTAATTAAAATTAATTGGAATTCGTTGAAATCAACTATTGAAATTTGCACAGTCCTCACGACTTGAGGGTTTGTTTCTCTTCCACAGTTCAAAATGCAATTCAGTCGTCTTGCTGGCGAAAAGCACGGAAGACCCATACGTTCCACAAACAGTGAGCAAAGTCAGCCATCTTTAATACCACATATGGGCGGCTTTTGGCCAAATCCTTATTGGAATCTAAGATCTTACTACACACCTATTCAGGAATATCCCTAAGGATATTTCCTGTATGGTTAATAATCATGTGTGAATAAGAACCTTGGACCAGCCCTATGACAAAATAATTTTGGCGCCACATATATGTGTATGAGAGACGTCATCATATTTGGGACACCTTTTGAAAGGACCCACAATTCGCCGTTGAAACAAACCATCAATTTTCTGCTACTACAAATTCGTAGCTCTGTTCAGTAAGTCACTTGTCACGAAGTCCACCTCAGCCTTAGGTCCCATCTGGATTTTCGTTAAGAATGAACACTTACCAACGTCGGTGCAAACAAATGAAAATGTAGCGCGATAACCTCACCCCCACCTCCACGACATTTAATTGTTCCCTAGAACAATTAAATGTCGCACCACTTCTATCTGTCATCCGTCCCCAACTGTCTTGTAGTGGGCCTTCAGGTCCCGAACGTGCCAGGTCCCTCTCTCTCTTCCATCTTCGTCTTCCAAAACGTAAGTCCAAGGTGACACTCGTCTTCGGATACGAAATGGCCCTACGTACTTCGGAGCCAGCTTTGCGGCAAAGTAGTTCGCGGCGTCTGAAAGTACGAAGTTACGTCTCCATACTAGTTCCTTTGGCAGGTACTGCACGTCTCTCCGTCGTAAATTGCACGTTTTAGTCATCTTCGCTCCCGCCGCCACCAGTTTACGTCTAATGTTTTCCCGAAGTTTCGCAAATTCGGTGGCCTTATCGGCCGGGCTTGGACTGTCCTCATCGTCAAGGTGCCTATAGTCTCTGTTACCCTGGGTCGCCATGTTTCTACCAAAGTTCGCGAAATACGGTGAAGTCCCTAAAACGTCATGTTGCGAAGTCCTAATACAGCAAGCTACCTTCGGTAAGTGCGAGTCCCAGGTCCGATGGATTTCGGATACGTATGCCCTAATCGTCGTTTTCAAAATTTGATTAATCCGCTCAGCTGGATTTGCCTGCGGATGGTAGTGAGCGGTGAATCGCAACCGGACACCATAAGACGAACACAAAGCTTGCAGCTCTCTGCTGCGAAACTGAGGACCATTGTCGCAAACAATGGAACCAGGCACCCCAAAAAGTAGAAACACATTATTCTCCAACTCATTAATAATGCTTTTGGCCGTCGCCGACCGTAATGGGAATAGAAGAGGAAATTTTGTAAAATAATCGACTACCGTCAGTATATAGCAATAAACCCGAGTGGACTTGACCAAGGGGCCGACCAGATCTACGCAGATCATTTCCCAAGGGTCAACCTTCTTGGTCCTCTCAACCATCAAACCAGCTGGCTGCTGACAATCGGGCTTCACACTTTGGCAAACTTGACATCCTCTTACATATCTTACTACATCTACCTTCATTTTAGGCCAATAATATCTTTCTAACAACCTAGCATGCGTCTTCCTAGCACCCATGTGCCCCGCCAATGGGTGATCGTGACACTCTCTCAGAACTTGCCTTCTCTCGCCTTTCCCTACAACCTTTTTCCACATGTACTCGCTCTGGCTTTTCCCTTGCGATGCACGATTTCGAAATCGTACTGCTGGAGTTCTAACGCCCAACGGGCCAACCTACCGCAAGGGTCCTTCAAATTATTCAACCAGACGAGTGAATAATGGTCGGTAATGACCTGAAAAGTGACACCCTCAACGTATGGCCTACATTTTTCAACTGCCCATAGAACCGCCAAACACTCCTTTTCCGTAGTAGAATAATTCCTCTCACTCCTACTAAGCGACCTACTTAAATAGGAGATAACTCTCTCTCCATCATCAAAATGCTGCGCAAGTACGGCTCCCACTCCGAAATACGACGCATCAGTTTGAATTACAAAAGGGCGATCAAAATCAGGGCAAGACAGAACCGGGGCTGTGACCAGACGCTCCTTGGCTTGGAGAAAACTCTGCTCACACTCCGAATTCCATGAAAATCGCTTATTCTTTTTGAGAAGCTCCGTGAGGGGCTTCACCAGATCAATGAAAGACCGCACTTCCTTAACGTTTCGAGGGGCTGGGATTTTCGAGAAAATGAAAGAGTGAATAGGATATAAAAAAAAATAAAAAAAAACACAAAAAAAAAAGAGAAAATGCAAAAAAAAAAAATAAATTATATATAAAAGAATTAAAAAAAGAAATAAAATGAATTAAATAATAGCCAGTAAAAAAAAACTAAGTATACAACACAATGTGAAATAAAAATATAAATATAAAGCAAAATAAAAGCCTAGGTGCCAAGCCGCCTGACCCAGACAACAATACTCCGCGGGTTATGGGTGAAAATATATGTATATTTTCCCACTCAATTTACCCACGTCTCGCGCGGCTTGCACCAACTCAAACTGTCCCTACAGAATAAAAGGAACGGACTCACCGAAGAAAATGAAGCGAGAATCGTGAACTGGCCGCGTCTCGAAACCAACCAAGTCTTCGAACACGATTCGCTTCCACTGCACAAGGAAAACAAAACCTGTAAGTACAACCAAAATTAATTCTTGCACAACTAATAAAAATAATGTTCAAATTTCTCCTAGGAACGAAGACCAACTGGGTGAATTTACAACCACCAACTACTTGCGTCGCTGCGACTCCTGCTCCTACACTCTGTCCACGTCCACTCTTCCAAGAAGACACGACCTGGTCCACCTTCTTATAAGAAAAATAAACAAAAGAAAAGAATTATCACAAAGTCAAAAGAATACACGGCTAATAGAAAATACGACACTAATCACCAACAACAACTGAACACGGCTCAGTGTATCCACCGATCGATCCACCTATTTGTTCCTCCGTGCCCCACGTTGGGCGCCAATTGTCGCGAGCTCCTTCACCTAATTATATATTATCGCGCGTCGCGCACCGATCGCGTTTGGATTCTTTTATTTTTTTTTTATGTAAACAAACAATCGAGCGACGGACACACACGAATCGCGTTTTTTTCTTTATTTGACAAGTGTCAAAGGAAACCGATCGAAGGAGATCGACAAGGGAATTGCCAGCTGCTCAGACGGAGCGGGGGCGGGTTCAGTGCAGTGCAATACAGGGTGTACCCTAATATTTATTTAAATTATTAATTATATGATAATTAATAATTTTTGCACTACACCGCAAAATGGACGCCGCCACTCGATGTGGATGAAATGGCGAATACACTAAAACAAATTACACAGAGAAAAAAACTACAACCGACTTTCGGGTTTCACTACTGAACCCTCACACGATTCCGACCAGAATCTATTCACCTGTTTAATCAAACTAGGCTCGGTATGCGACGCTGAAAGACAACATAAAGAAATTGCCAACTCTACACAAACAAAACAAGACTAGAATCAAAATAACTACAATGTACTTCCCAACGAAAATCCAGTGTCCGAAAGCCTCCTAATGCCTCTTCCGACAATAAACTCCTTCGACAAATTTAATTTGAGATTTCATTAAAATTAATTGGAATTCGTTGACATCAACTATTGAAATTTGCACAGTCCTCACGACTTGAGGGTTTGTTTCTCTTCCACAGTTCAAAATGCAACTCAGTGGTCTTGCTGGCGAAAAGCACGGAAGACCCATACGTTCCACAAACAGTGAACAAAGTCAGCCATCTTTAATACCACATATGGGCGGCTTTTGGCCAAATCCTTATTGGAATCTAAGATCTTACTACACACCTATTCAGGAATATCCCTAAGGATATTTCCTGTATGGTTAATAACCAAGTGTGAATAAGAACCTTGGACCAGCCCTATGACCAAATAATTTTGGCGCCACATATATGTGTATGAGAGACGTCATCATATTTGGGACACCTTTTGAAAGGACCCACAATTCGCCGTTGAAACAAACCATAAATTTTCTGCTACTACAAATTCGTAGCTCTGTTCAGTAAGTCACTTGTCACGAAGTCCACCTCAGCCTTAGGTCCCATCTGGATTTTCGTTAAGAATGAACACTGACCAACGTCGGTGCAAACAAATGAAAATGTAGCGCGATAACCTCACCCCCACCTCCACGACATTTAATTGGTCTCTAGAACAATTAAATGTCGCACCACTTCTATCTGTCATCCGTCCCCAACTGTCTTGTAGTGGGCCTTCAGGTCCCGAACGTGCCAGGTCCCTCTCTCTCTTCCATCTTCGTCTTCCAAAATGTAAGTCCAAGGTGACACTCGTCTTCGGATACGAAATGGCCCTACGTACTTCGGAGCCAGCTTTGCGGCAAAGTAGTTCGCGGCGTCTGAAAGTACGAAGTTACGTCTCCATACTAGTTCCTTTGGCAGGTACTGCACGTCTCTCCGTCGTAAATTGCACGTTTTAGTCATCTTCGCTCCCGCCGCCACCAGTTTACGTCTAATGTTTTCCCGAAGTTTCGCAAATTCGGTGGCCTTATCGGCCGGGCTTGGACTGTCCTCATCGTCAAGGTGCCTATAGTCTCTGTTACCCTGGGTCGCCATGTTTCTACCAAAGTTCGCGAAATACGGTGAAGTCCCTAAAACGTCATGTTGCGAAGTCCTAATACAGCAAGCTACCTTCGGTAAGTGCGAGTCCCAGGTCCGATGGTTTTCGGATACGTATGCCCTAATCGTCGTTTTCAAAATTTGATTAATCCGCTCAGCTGGATTTGCCTGCGGATGGTAGTGAGCGGTGAATCGCAACCGGACACCATAAGACGAACACAAAGCTTGCAGCTCTCTGCTGCGAAACTGAGGACCATTGTCGCAAACAATGGAACCAGGCACCCCAAAAAGTAGAAACACATTATTCTCCAACTCATTAATAATGCTTTTGGCCGTCGCCGACCGTAATGGGAATAGAAGAGGAAATTTTGTAAAATAATCGACTACCGTCAGTATATAGCAATAAACCCGAGTGGACTTGACCAAGGGGCCGACCAGATCTACGCAGATCATTTCCCAAGGGTCAACCTTCTTGGTCCTCTCAACCATCAAACCTGCCTGCTGCTGACAATCGTCAAGGTGCCTATAGTCTCTGTTACCCTGGGTCGCCATGTTTCTACCAAAGTTCGCGAAATACGGTGAAGTACCTAAAACGTCATGCTGCGAAGTCCTAATCCAGCAAGCTACCTTCGGTAAGTGCGAGTCCCAGGTCCGATGGTTTTCGGATACGTATGCCCTAATCGTCGTTTTCAAAATTTGATTAATCCGCTCAGCTGGATTTGCCTGCGGATGGTAGTGAGCGGTGAATCGCAACCGGACACCATAAGACGAACACAAAGCTTGCAGCTCTCTGTTGCGAAACTGAGGACCATTGTCGCAAACAATGGAACCAGGCACCCCAAAAAGTAGAAACACATTATTCTCCAACTCATTAATAATGCTTTTGGCCGTCGCCGACCGTAATGGGAATAGAAGAGGAAATTTTGTAAAATAATCGACTACCGTCAGTATATAGCAATAAACCCGAGTGGACTTGACCAAGGGGCCGACCAGATCTACGCAGATCATTTCCCAAGGGTCAACCTTCTTGGTCCTCTCAACCATCAAACCAGCTGGCTGCTGACAATCGGGCTTCACACTTTGGCAAACTTGACATCCTCTTACATATCTTACTACATCTACCTTCATTTTAGGCCAATAATATCTTTCTAACAACCTAGCATGCGTCTTCCTAGCACCCATGTGCCCCGCCAATGGGTGATCGTGACACTCTCTCAGAACTTGCCTTCTCTCGCCTTTCCCTACAACCTTTTTCCACATGTACTCGCTCTGGTCTTTTCCCTTGCGATGCACGATTTCGAAATCGTACTGCTGGAGTTCTAACGCCCAACGGGCCAACCTACCGCAAGGGTCCTTCAAATTATTCAACCAGACGAGTGAATAATGGTCGGTAATGACCTGAAAAGTGACACCCTCAACGTATGGCCTACATTTTTCAACTGCCCATAGAACCGCCAAACACTCCTTTTCCGTAGTAGAATAATTCCTCTCACTCCTACTAAGCGACCTACTTAAATAGGAGATAACTCTCTCTCCGTCATCAAAATGCTGCGCAAGTACGGCTCCCACTCCGAAATACGACGCATCAGTTTGAATTACAAAAGGGCGATCAAAATCAGGGCAAGACAGAACCGGGGCTGTGACCAGACGCTCCTTGGCTTGGAGAAAACTCTGCTCACACTCCGAATTCCATGAAAATCGCTTATTCTTTTTGAGAAGCTCCGTGAGGGGCTTCACCAGATCAATGAAAGACCGCACTTCCTTAACGTTTCGAGGGGCTGGGATTTTCGAGAAAATGAAAGAGTGAATAGGATATAAAAAAAAATAAAAAAAAAACACAAAAAAAAAAGAGAAAATGCAAAAAAAAAAATAAATTATATATAAAAGAATTAAAAAAAGAAATAAAATGAATTAAATAATAGCCAGTAAAAAAAAAACTAAGTATACAACACAATGTGAAATAAAAATATAAATATAAAGCAAAATAAAAGCCTAGGTGCCAAGCCGCCTGACCCAGACAACAATACTCCGCGGGTTATGGGTGAAAATATATGTATATTTTCCCACTCAATTTACCCACGTCTCGCGCGGCTTGCACCAACTCAAACTGTCCCTACAGAATAAAAGGAACGGACTCACCGAAGAAAATGAAGCGAGAATCGTGAACTGGCCGCGTCTCGAAACCAACCAAGTCTTCGAACACGATTCGCTTCCACTGCACAAGGAAAACAAAACCTGTAAGTACAACCAAAATTAATTCTTGCACAACTAATAAAAATAATGTTCAAATTTCTCCTAGGAACGAAGACCAACTGGGTGAATTTACAACCACCAACTACTTGCGTCGCTGCGACTCCTGCTCCTACACTCTGTCCACGTCCACTCTTCCAAGAAGACACGACCTGGTCCACCTTCTTATAAGAAAAATAAACAAAAGAAAAGAATTATCACAAAGTCAAAAGAATACACGGCTAATAGAAAATACGACACTAATCACCAACAACAACTGAACACGGCTCAGTGTATCCACCGATCGATCCACCTATTTGTTCCTCCGTGCCCCACGTTGGGCGCCAATTGTCGAGAGCTCCTTCACCTAATAATATATTATCGCGCGTCGCGCACCGATCGCGTTTGGATTCTTTTATTTTTTTTTTTATGTAAACAAACAATCGAGCGACGGACACACACGAATCGCGTTTTTTTCTTTATTTGACAAGTGTCAAAGGAAACCGATCGAAGGAGATCGACAAGGGAATTGCCAGCTGCTCAGACGGAGCGGGGGCGGGTTCAGTGCAGTGCAATACAGGGTGTACCCTAATATTTATTTAAATTATTAATTATATGATAATTAATAATTTTTGCACTACACCGCAAAATGGACGCCGCCACTCGATGTGGTTGAAATGGCGAATACACTAAAACAAATTACACAGAGAAAAAAACTACAACCGACTTTCGGGTTTCACTACTGAACCCTCACACGATTCCGACCAGAATCTATTCACCTGTTTAATCAAACTAGGCTCGGTATGCGACGCTGAAAGACAACATAAAGAAATTGCCAACTCTACACAAACAAAACAAGACTAGAATCAAAATAACTACAATGTACTTCCCAACGAAAATCCAGTGTCCGAAAGCCTCCTTATGCCTCATCCGACAATAAACTCCTTCGACAAATTTAATTTGAGATTTCATTAAAATTAATTGGAATTCGTTGACATCAACTATTGAAATTTGCACAGTCCTCACGACTTGAGGGTTTGTTTCTCTTCCACAGTTCAAAATGCAACTCAGTCGTCTTGCTGGCGAAAAGCACGGAAGACCCATACGTTCCACAAACAGTGAACAAAGTCAGCCATCTTTAATACCACATATGGGCGGCTTTTGGCCAAATCCTTATTGGAATCTAAGATCTTACTACACACCTATTCAGGAATATCCCTAAGGATATTTCCTGTATGGTTAATAACCAAGTGTGAATAAGAACCTTGGACCAGCCCTATGACCAAATAATTTTGGCGCCACATATATGTGTATGAGAGACGTCATCATATTTGGGACACCTTTTGAAAGGACCCACAATTCGCCGTTGAAACAAACCATCAATTTTCTGCTACTACAAATTCGTAGCTCTGTTCAGTAAGTCACTTGTCACGAAGTCCACCTCAGCCTTAGGTCCCATCTGGATTTTCGTTAAGAATGAACACTGACCAACGTCGGTGCAAACAAATGAAAATGTAGCGCGATAACCTCACCCCCACCTCCACGACATTTAATTGGTCTCTAGAACAATTAAATGTCGCACCACTTCTATCTGTCATCCGTCCCCAACTGTCTTGTAGTGGGCCTTCAGGTCCCGAACGTGCCAGGTCCCTCTCTCTCTTCCATCTTCGTCTTCCAAAACGTAAGTCCAAGGTGACACTCGTCTTCGGATACGAAATGGCCCTACGTACTTCGGAGCCAGCTTTGCGGCAAAGTAGTTCGCGGCGTCTGAAAGTACGAAGTTACGTCTCCATACTAGTTCCTTTGGCAGGTACTGCACGTCTCTCCGTCGTAAATTGCACGTTTTAGTCATCTTCGCTCCCGCCGCCACCAGTTTACGTCTAATGTTTTCCCGAAGTTCCGCAAATTCGGTGGCCTTATCGGCCGGGCTTGGACTGTCCTCATCGTCAAGGTGCCTATAGTCTCTGTTACCCTGGGTCGCCATGTTTCTACCAAAGTTCGCGAAATACGGTGAAGTCCCTAAAACGTCATGTTGCGAAGTCCTAATACAGCAAGCTACCTTCGGTAAGTGCGAGTCCCAGGTCCGATGGATTTCGGATACGTATGCCCTAATCGTCGTTTTCAAAATTTGATTAATCCGCTCAGCTGGATTTGCCTGCGGATGGTAGTGAGCGGTGAATCGCAACCGGACACCATAAGACGAACACAAAGCTTGCAGCTCTCTGCTGCGAAACTGAGGACCATTGTCGCAAACAATGGAACCAGGCACCCCAAAAAGTAGAAACACATTATTCTCCAACTCATTAATAATGCTTTTGGCCGTCGCCGACCGTAATGGGAATAGAAGAGGAAATTTTGTAAAATAATCGACTACCGTCAGTATATAGCAATAAACCCGAGTGGACTTGACCAAGGGGCCGACCAGATCTACGCAGATCATTTCCCAAGGGTCAACCTTCTTGGTCCTCTCAACCATCAAACCTGCTGGCTGCTGACAATCGGGCTTCACACTTTGGCAAACTTGACATCCTCTTACATATCTTACTACATCTACCATCATTTTAGGCCAATAATATCTTTCTAACAACCTAGCATGCGTCTTCCTAGCACCCATGTGCCCCGCCAATGGGTGATCGTGACACTCTCTCAGAACTTGCCTTCTCTCGCCTTTCCCTACAACCCTTTTCCACATGTACTCGCTCTGGTCTTTTCCCTTGCGATGCACGATTTCGAAATCGTACTGCTGGAGTTCTAACGCCCAACGGGCCAACCTACCGCAAGGGTCCTTCAAATTATTCAACCAGACGAGTGAATAATGGTCGGTAATGACCTGAAAAGTGACACCCTCAATGTATGGCCTACATTTTTCAACTGCCCATAGAACCGCCAAACACTCCTTTTCCGTAGTAGAATAATTCCTCTCACTCCTACTAAGCGACCTACTTAAATAGGAGATAACTCTCTCTCCGTCATCAAAATGCTGCGCAAGTACGGCTCCCACTCCGAAATACGACGCATCAGTTTGAATTACAAAAGGGCGATCAAAATCAGGGCAAGACAGAACCGGGGCTGTGACCAGACGCTCCTTGGCTTGGAGAAAACTCTGCTCACACTCCGAATTCCATGAAAATCGCTTATTCTTTTTGAGAAGCTCCGTGAGGGGCTTCACCAGATCAATGAAAGACCGCACTTCCTTAACGTTTCGAGGGGCTGGGATTTTCGAGAAAATGAAAGAGTGAATAGGATATAAAAAAAAATAAAAAAAAACACAAAAAAAAAGAGAAAATGCAAAAAAAAAAAATTTATATAAAAGAATTAAAAAAAGAAATAAAATGAATTAAATAATAGCCAGTAAAAAAAAAAACTAAGTATACAACACAATGTGAAATAAAAATATAAATATAAAGCAAAATAAAAGCCTAGGTGCCAAGCCGCCTGACCCAGACAACAATACTCCGCGGGTTATGGGTGAAAATATATGTATATTTTCCCACTCAATTTACCCACGTCTCGCGCGGCTTGCACCAACTCAAACTGTCCCTACAGAATAAAAGGAACGGACTCACCGAAGAAAATGAAGCGAGAATCGTGAACTGGCCGCGTCTCGAAACCAACCAAGTCTTCGAACACGATTCGCTTCCACTGCACAAGGAAAACAAAACCTGTAAGTACAACCAAAATTAATTCTTGCACAACTAATAAAAATAATGTTCAAATTTCTCCTAGGAACGAAGACCAACTGGGTGAATTTACAACCACCAACTACTTGCGTCGCTGCGACTCCTGCTCCTACACTCTGTCCACGTCCACTCTTCCAAGAAGACACGACCTGGTCCACCTTCTTATAAGAAAAATAAACAAAAGAAAAGAATTATCACAAAGTCAAAAGAATACACGGCTAATAGAAAATACGACACTAATCACCAACAACAACTGAACACGGCTCAGTGTATCCACCGATCGATCCACCTATTTGTTCCTCCGTGCCCCACGTTGGGCGCCAATTGTCGCGAGCTCCTTCACCTAATAATATATTATCGCGCGTCGCGCACCGATCGCGTTTGGATTATTTTTTTTTTTTTATGTAAACAAACAATCGAGCGACGGACACACACGAATCGCGTTTTTTTCTTTATTTGACAAGTGTCAAAGGAAACCGATCGAAGGAGATCGACAAGGGAATTTCCAGCTGCTCAGACGGAGCGGGGGGCGGGTTCAGTGCAGTGCAATACAGGGTGTACCCTAATATTTATTTAAATTATTAATTATATGATAATTAATAATTTTTGCACTACACCGCAAAATGGACGCCGCCACTCGATGTGGATGAAATGGCGAATACACTAAAACAAATTACACAGAGAAAAAAACTACAACCGACTTTCGGGTTTCACTACTGAACCCTCACACGATTCCGACCAGAATCTATTCACCTGTTTAATCAAACTAGGCTCGGTATGCGACGCTGAAAGACAACATAAAGAAATTGCCAACTCTACACAAACAAAACAAGACTAGAATCAAAATAACTACAATGTACTTCCCAACGAAAATCCAGTGTCCGAAAGCCTCCTAATGCCTCTTCCGACAATAAACTCCTTCGACAAATTTAATTTGAGATTTCATTAAAATTAATTGGAATTCGTTGACATCAACTATTGAAATTTGCACAGTCCTCACGACTTGAGGGTTTGTTTCTCTTCCACAGTTCAAAATGCAACTCAGTGGTCTTGCTGGCGAAAAGCACGGAAGACCCATACGTTCCACAAACAGTGAACAAAGTCAGCCATCTTTAATACCACATATGGGCGGCTTTTGGCCAAATCCTTATTGGAATCTAAGATCTTACTACACACCTATTCAGGAATATCCCTAAGGATATTTCCTGTATGGTTAATAACCAAGTGTGAATAAGAACCTTGGACCAGCCCTATGACCAAATAATTTTGGCGCCACATATATGTGTATGAGAGACGTCATCATATTTGGGACACCTTTTGAAAGGACCCACAATTCGCCGTTGAAACAAACCATAAATTTTCTGCTACTACAAATTCGTAGCTCTGTTCAGTAAGTCACTTGTCACGAAGTCCACCTCAGCCTTAGGTCCCATCTGGATTTTCGTTAAGAATGAACACTGACCAACGTCGGTGCAAACAAATGAAAATGTAGCGCGATAACCTCACCCCCACCTCCACGACATTTAATTGGTCTCTAGAACAATTAAATGTCGCACCACTTCTATCTGTCATCCGTCCCCAACTGTCTTGTAGTGGGCCTTCAGGTCCCGAACGTGCCAGGTCCCTCTCTCTCTTCCATCTTCGTCTTCCAAAACGTAAGTCCAAGGTGACACTCGTCTTCGGATACGAAATGGCCCTACGTACTTCGGAGCCAGCTTTGCGGCAAAGTAGTTCGCGGCGTCTGAAAGTACGAAGTTACGTCTCCATACTAGTTCCTTTGGCAGGTACTGCACGTCTCTCCGTCGTAAATTGCACGTTTTAGTCATCTTCGCTTCCCGCCGCCACCAGTTTACGTCTAATGTTTTCCCGAAGTTTCGCAAATTCGGTGGCCTTATCGGCCGGGCTTGGACTGTCCTCATCGTCAAGGTGCCTATAGTCTCTGTTACCCTGGGTCGCCATGTTTCTACCAAAGTTCGCGAAATACGGTGAAGTCCCTAAAACGTCATGTTGCGAAGTCCTAATACAGCAAGCTACCTTCGGTAAGTGCGAGTCCCAGGTCCGATGGATTTCGGATACGTATGCCCTAATCGTCGTTTTCAAAATTTGATTAATCCGCTCAGCTGGATTTGCCTGCGGATGGTAGTGAGCGGTGAATCGCAACCGGACACCATAAGACGAACACAAAGCTTGCAGCTCTCTGCTGCGAAACTGAGGACCATTGTCGCAAACAATGGAACCAGGCACCCCAAAAAGTAGAAACACATTATTCTCCAACTCATTAATAATGCTTTTGGCCGTCGCCGACCGTAATGGGAATAGAAGAGGAAATTTTGTAAAATAATCGACTACCGTCAGTATATAGCAATAAACCCGAGTGGACTTGACCAAGGGGCCGACCAGATCTACGCAGATCATTTCCCAAGGGTCAACCTTCTTGGTCCTCTCAACCATCAAACCAGCTGGCTGCTGACAATCGGGCTTCACACTTTGGCAAACTTGACATCCTCTTACATATCTTACTACATCTACCTTCATTTTAGGCCAATAATATCTTTCTAACAACCTAGCATGCGTCTTCCTAGCACCCATGTGCCCCGCCAATGGGTGATCGTGACACTCTCTCAGAACTTGCCTTCTCTCGCCTTTCCCTACAACCTTTTTCCACATGTACTCGCTCTGGCTTTTCCCTTGCGATGCACGATTTCGAAATCGTACTGCTGGAGTTCTAACGCCCAACGGGCCAACCTACCGCAAGGGTCCTTCAAATTATTCAACCAGACGAGTGAATAATGGTCGGTAATGACCTGAAAAGTGACACCCTCAACGTATGGCCTACATTTTTCAACTGCCCATAGAACCGCCAAACACTCCTTTTCCGTAGTAGAATAATTCCTCTCACTCCTACTAAGCGACCTACTTAAATAGGAGATAACTCTCTCTCCGTCATCAAAATGCTGCGCAAGTACGGCTCCCACTCCGAAATACGACGCATCAGTTTGAATTACAAAAGGGCGATCAAAATCAGGGCAAGACAGAACCGGGGCTGTGACCAGACGCTCCTTGGCTTGGAGAAAACTCTGCTCACACTCCGAATTCCATGAAAATCGCTTATTCTTTTTGAGAAGCTCCGTGAGGGGCTTCACCAGATCAATGAAAGACCGCACTTCCTTAACGTTTCGAGGGGCTGGGATTTTCGAGAAAATGAAAGAGTGAATAGGATATAAAAAAAAATAAAAAAAAACACAAAAAAAAAGAGAAAATGCAAAAAAAAAAAATAAATTATATATAAAAGAATTAAAAAAAGAAATAAAATGAATTAAATAATAGCCAGTAAAAAAAAAACTAAGTATACAACACAATGTGAAATAAAAATATAAATATAAAGCAAAATAAAAGCCTAGGTGCCAAGCCGCCTGACCCAGACAACAATACTCCGCGGGTTATGGGTGAAAATATATGTATATTTTCCCACTCAATTTACCCACGTCTCGCGCGGCTTGCACCAACTCAAACTGTCCCTACAGAATAAAAGGAACGGACTCACCGAAGAAAATGAAGCGAGAATCGTGAACTGGCCGCGTCTCGAAACCAACCAAGTCTTCGAACACGATTCGCTTCCACTGCACAAGGAAAACAAAACCTGTAAGTACAACCAAAATTAATTCTTGCACAACTAATAAAAATAATGTTCAAATTTCTCCTAGGAACGAAGACCAACTGGGTGAATTTACAACCACCAACTACTTGCGTCGCTGCGACTCCTGCTCCTACACTCTGTCCACGTCCACTCTTCCAAGAAGACACGACCTGGTCCACCTTCTTATAAGAAAAATAAACAAAAGAAAAGAATTATCACAAAGTCAAAAGAATACACGGCTAATAGAAAATACGACACTAATCACCAACAACAACTGAACACGGCTCAGTGTATCCACCGATCGATCCACCTATTTGTTCCTCCGTGCCCCACGTTGGGCGCCAATTGTCGCGAGCTCCTTCACCTAATAATATATTATCGCGCGTCGCGCACCGATCGCGTTTGGATTATTTTTTTTTTTTTATGTAAACAAACAATCGAGCGACGGACACACACGAATCGCGTTTTTTTCTTTATTTGACAAGTGTCAAAGGAAACCGATCGAAGGAGATCGACAAGGGAATTTCCAGCTGCTCAGACGGAGCGGGGGCGGGTTCAGTGCAGTGCAATACAGGGTGTACCCTAATATTTATTTAAATTATTAATTATATGATAATTAATAATTTTTGCACTACACCGCAAAATGGACGCCGCCACTCGATGTGGATGAAATGGCGAATACACTAAAACAAATTACACAGAGAAAAAAACTACAACCGACTTTCGGGTTTCACTACTGAACCCTCACACGATTCCGACCAGAATCTATTCACCTGTTTAATCAAACTAGGCTCGGTATGCGACGCTGAAAGACAACATAAAGAAATTGCCAACTCTACACAAACAAAACAAGACTAGAATTAAAATAACTACAATGTACTTCCCAACGAAAATCCAGTGTCCGAAAGCCTCCTAATGCCTCTTCCGACAATAAACTCCTTCGACAAATTTAATTTGAGATTTAATTAAAATTAATTGGAATTCGTTGAAATCAACTATTGAAATTTGCACAGTCCTCACGACTTGAGGGTTTGTTTCTCTTCCACAGTTCAAAATGCAACTCAGTCGTCTTGCTGGCGAAAAGCACGGAAGACCCATACGTTCCACAAACAGTGAACAAAGTCAGCCATCTTTAATACCACATATGGGCGGCTTTTGGCCAAATCCTTATTGGAATCTAAGATCTTACTACACACCTATTCAGGAATATCCCTAAGGATATTTCCTGTATGGTTAATAACCAAGTGTGAATAAGAACCTTGGACCAGCCCTATGACCAAATAATTTTGGGGCCACATATATGTGTATGAGAGACGTCATCATATTTGGGACACCTTTTGAAAGGACCCACAATTCGCCGTTGAAACAAACCATCAATTTTCTGCTACTACAAATTCGTATCTTTGTTCAGTAAGTCACTTGTCACGAAGTCCACCTCAGCCTTAGGTCCCATCTGGATTTTCGTTAAGAATCAACACGGACCAACGTCGGTGCAAACAAATGAAAATGTAGCGCGATAAGGTGATTATTATATTGTGCAAATAAAGAATATTTACTGCCCCCAAACTATTACAGTGTTGTGTTTCTCTACACGACGATTAGCTGCGGTAAGAGTTGGCTGCTGATTTTAGTTGCCGATTTGCCGGAGGGACAATTTTGGTTTTGCCAACGCCATTTGAACTGCGCGAAGCAGCACCAACCAACTTACTGGCGAGCGCGCTGTACATTTTGGTCCTTCGAGCCGGATCTTCGCCGCTGCACCACAATCATCAGTTCCAGCGACATCAGAGAAAATATATAGTGTTTGATTTGGTGTCCCCTCTCGTGTTTTTAAAAATAAATATAAACTGACATGTTCCCATTTTTGATCGAAATCAATTCGATATCGGAATTGGAATTTAATCGAATTCAAAAGGCGTGTTCTCAATTTCGATCGCATACAATGTGAATTCGAAAAATCAACCTGACAGTAAAATGTTGACGTTTAAATAAATTAATTTATTATTTATAGAATGGTTGTGGGCAATGAATGAAAAAAATTAAAAACATGAATTTCTCAGAGACGAGATAAGATGGGACAATCGAATTTGCTAAACTTTTCCCAATATTCGGAATTAAAATTTCACGAATTTCATACAATTTTTAATCGTTTAACAATTAATTTTTGAAATTTTATTTTTTCAATTAATTGTAATTTTTATAGATTTTACTCAATTCGATTCGAACATACAGAATCGGATTTGAAAACGACATATCGAAAGTTGGAACATGGCAATTAGATTTCGTATTGAATTTCGATCGAAATCGAAAACGGGAACATGCCTGAAAATAATGTATTTGTTCAAATCCGAGAACTCGCCCCACGAATTTTCGTGCAGCTGCAAACCAGTTGGACAGTAAAGTTTGGTCTCTATGACCCACTGATGAAAAAGAGGATAAAAGTGTGACTATTCACAAACTCTTTTGTCGCATTTTTTCGACTCAAACTTATGACTTCGAACCCTTCTACTAACAGTGTACACACCATTATGTGGGAAACACATTCGATGCGGCAGCGACAATGCGTGAAACGTTAAAATATTTTTACATTAGTTCTTATGGAGATGATTATTTTGAATGCAACACGACGACAAAATAAATATTGTCGTCCGTCGCGTCAACTTGGATCTATTTCTAATTTAAGAGACGACGACATGCATCAAATGTCAAGTTAGGCAAGTTGCCTCAAATAAAAATATTATTTTTTAAATATTTTTTACTTTTTTATATATTAAATTATATTTTGTTACACATTATAATTTTTTATAATTTCCATAGCTGTGTTGGCCTGAGTAATTACTCAGAAGAAAATTTTTTTTTAAATTTCGACTTTCTTGTAAATCGTTTTGAGAATTTGTTGAAGAATTCTCTTAAAATCTCCACATTTGTTTTCGGTCTGTTTTCCAACTGATTGATTCAATAGTTAATCAATTTCCGAATCCAAGGAAATTGATGCCCTCCCCTTGTCTAGTCACAGTATCCGGTAGATATGGTTGTTTTTCATGGTGACTATTTGTCCTGGCCGTCTTTTCGAGACATGTTCGAATGTCTAATCAGCGGCTGACCCCGGTAGAGAAGCTCTACTATTTAAACCAAAAAACTTCTGGAGAGGCGAAAGATATAGTGAGGAAGTCGCCTCTCATTCATGACGGTTTTTCTACCGCTATGCTTGTACGAAAATAAAAGAATTCTCATAATCAGCCAACTTAACGTTCTGTTTAACCTCCCAGTGGTCCAGGTGGAATCAGGAAGTTCCATTAAAAAGCTGCAGCGGGACATAAATAATTGCATTTCAGCGTTGCAATTGTATGATATGGATATCAGCAATTGGGACGCCATATTTGTGTATTTACAGTGTTCCACAAAAGTCTTCGTACATCAGTTAGCTTTATTTACAAATTTATTTATTACACATTTATGATTTTTATTTATTCATTTCAAAGTTATAGCCCTTAAATTAAAAAAAGTCACAAATTTGACTCTACTAAAGTCTTCGTAAACTAATAATGAAATTTGTAAAAAAATATATAAGAAATTATTTTTATTATTATATTTATATATTATTTTTTTCAGTTGCCCTTATTTTTAATAATGTCTTTAAGTTGGTATGCCATTATGCTAAGTCATGCTCCTTTTTTCAAAGATATTTCACATATTCTAAATGGGATTGATATCAAGAGTCAGTGTTGATATTTGACCCAATTTGGAGGTTTGTAGTACAAGTAAATGTTAGTATAATGGGCCATTTCCTTAGGGAGATTATCTTGCTGATTGTAATATGTCTCTGTCACGCTCAATTTTTCAACAAAATTTCTATCAGAATGGAAAAGCATACTCAAAAATCCATTATTCTTTCATTAATACCAAGATTCCAATGCAGATGAAAGCCAGTATGGCCTATACCAAACCTTCACCACCATGATTTAAACTGTAAATGGTGTGTTTTGGGTTGTAAGCTTCTCCTGGTTTTTACCACGCTCTAAGTCTACCATCAGAACCAAAAATGTTTTCTTTGGACTCATCAGACAATATAACATTGCGCCAGGACTCAGGTGAAGCGTTTAGATATTTCTAGGCAACGCTCTTTGCGTTTTACTGCATTTATCAGTGTCTTTTTGTAAGCTGTGCGATACTTGAACCCGGCATCAATCATAGATTTTTTCCAGTTTTAGAATTGGTTTGGAGAAGCACTATGGCAATCATGCGTTTGATTTTTAGGGGATCTGTATGTGTGAGAATTAAAGGCCATCCTGACTGGAACTTATTCTCTGCGCGCCTTTCATATTTAATGACATTTTTAATAGTATATTGATTACTGTACACAAGTTTTGTTATTTCCGCGCATGATTTTTACCATTTAACGTGTAAATTTGATTTTACGCATTTGCACCGACAAATATTTACTATGCATTTCAAAATTTTCTTTTTAACAAATGTTTTTGAAATATCCACTAACTTGCTTGTTTATAGCCGAATTTGTGTCATGGAATATGTCGCACGTGTTTCGTTTATTTGTTTTTGCAAAGAACCGTTATCACCAACGAAAGATTCTCAGAAAAAGAGATCGAAGCGCAGGTGAATGCTTCGGTGTACGAAGACTTTAGTGGAGACTTTTTCCTTACTTCTTGGATCTGAAAGCTGTTTCATGACAATTTATATTCATGTTTTTGATTTGTGAAAATGGATGATAAAACAGAAAATTTAATTGAGGTAATAACAGAAAACAAAAAAATAATTCCAATCAAGTTTGTGTGTCAAATGTACATTAACAATGGAACAGGATTAAATGTTTCTCGGTAATTATTTATTACAAAATTATTAAATTCAAAAACATATCAATATCTGAACAAGTTGTCTCTACTTTATTGCGAAATAATGTATATATATATTTTAAATATTTGGTTCGTATTTCGTTATTTTGTTAATAGAACTAATATATATTAAATACCAAAAGTATTAGAATAACGCGTCACTATTGTGCGATATGACCAGGACGCGCGGCATCATTGTGGGCGCATTTTTCGAAGTCGTAAACGTCATGCCGAACAGCTGATGTCGTACGACTTTGTACTACAACAAATACTACTCATTCTGTTCAGCCAGTTAGACATACGAAGCGCAACAACTTCAAGGGCGTCTGTGAAAGTTACGATTTCTCACAATAATCTCGAAAAAAGACGCATCAATTCCCACCATGCAAAAGTCAATTATGAAAGATGTCACGCAGACTTTGTTCTAATGCACACAGTATTAGAACATGTGCTAGATTTTTTGAAATGACAGCAAAAACACGGTTTGCAACAATTCGACGGCTGAACTTGTGTCTGAATTGCTTGTCGTTTTCTCATAAAATTCGAGATTGCAAAACGGCGTTTAATTGTGGAACGTGTAAACAACGCCACCATACCCTGTTGCATCGCGATGTTTCTAAACAATCGACTTAGGAAGAGTCCAGTCGGCATGGAAGGTCGTTTTCTCATAAAATTCTAGATTGCAAAACGGCGTTTAATTGTGGAACGTGTAAACAACGCCACCATACCCTGTTGCATCGCGATGTTTCTAAACAATCGACTTAGGAAGTCGACTGGACTACATGGAAGGTCGCACCCATCTACCTCTCAGGTACAAAACCCTGAATGTATTTCCACGACGGTTCCGGTTCCTACACTAGTGCACAAATTTCGGGCTTGAATGCGAAAGTAGCCGTTCAAGTCTCGAATCGGTGCTCGGTGCTCGGTTGAGATAGGTTCTCCAAAGAATTCCAACTTACGAATTAAAGTAAAAGGGGTTTAATTCTCTCGAAGTTTACCGGAAACCTTTCAACCTCTTCGTTCGATCGCTCCGTGGTTAATCAAATACCTAGTCTCAATTTAGCCGACATGAATTTCCACAAAAGTAGAAAAGTCGATGTTTTGATTGGTGGGGATCTGTACCCACAAATCATTTGGGAAGGTTTTTGACTTCAAGTTGCCGAACAATTAATAGCTCAAGAGACGGTCATTAGATGGATACCCCGGGGTGACGGGGCCGAGGGCGGTTTCCTTTCGGAGAAACTTCCCTCCGAGATTTATCGATTTATTTTTAATCGTTTAACAATTTATTTTTTTAAATTTATTTTTTCAATTAATTGTAATTGTAAATTTTATAGATTTTACTCAATTGTTCTCATTTTTTGGGAAATGAGAGAACATTTCCAGAACTCTGTATTTTATCAAACCTCATGACGAGTTGGACAATAACAAACACTTACATGTCATGTCCACAGCTTACAAACAAGAAGATCTAAAGCCGTACACAATATTCTAATGCTGAAATGAAGCGTAATTTACTCTTAGAGGTTTACGTTTCATTAAATTTGAATCCAAATTCATGTCGAAATCAAATTCACGACTCATTTTGTCACCGGTTTGAATCCTCTGAATCGGAATTGGGAACAAGCCAATTTCGCCTCAATTCGATTCGAACATACAGAATCGGATTTGAAAACGACATATCGAAAGGTGGAACATGGCAATTCGATTTCGTATTGAATTTCGATCGAAATCGAAAACGGGAACATGCCTGAAGATAATGTATTTGTTCAAATCCGAGAACTCACCCCACGAATTTTCGTGCAGCTGCAAACCAGTTGGACAGTAAAGTTTGGTCTCTATGACCCACTGAGGAAAAAGAGGATAGAAGTGTGACTATTCACAAACTCTTTTGTCACACTTTTTCGACTCAAACGTATGACTTGCGGCGAATTGACTGAAAGCTACCCAGGTAACCCGGGTTACTCGAAATCGAACCCTTCTACTAAGAGTGTACACAGCAAGGGAGGTACAAGAGACGGTACCACCAATACAAAACCATTATGTGGGAAACACATTCGATGCGGCAGCGACAATGCGTGAAACGTTAAAATATTTTTACATTAGTTCTTATGGAGATGATTATTTTGATTGCAACACGACGACAAGATAAATATTGTCGTCCGTCGCGTCAACTTGGATCTATTTCTAATTTGAGAGACGACGACATGCATCAAATGACAAATTAGGCAAGTTGCCTCAAATAAAAATATTATTTTTTAAATATTTTTTACTTCTTTATATATTAAATTCTATTTTGTTACACATTCATTTTTATCATTTTTTATAATCTCCATAGCTGTGTTGGCTTGAGTAATTACTCAGAAGAAAATTCCTGGTGACTATTTGTCCTGGCCGTCTATTCGAGACATGTTCGAATGTCTAATCAGCGGCTGACCCCGGTAGAGAAGCTTTACTATTTAAACCAAAAAACTTCTGGAGAGGCGAAAGATATAGTGAAGAAGTCGCCTCTCACTCATGACGGTTTTTCTACCGCTATGCTTGTACGAAAATAAAAGAATTCTCATAATCAGCCAACTTAAAGTTCTGTTTAACCTCCTAGTGGTCCAGGTGGAATCAGGAAGTTCCATTAAAAAGCTGCAGCGGGACATAAATAAATAATTGCATTTCAGCGTTGCTATTGTATGATATGGATATCAGCCATATTTGTGTATTTACAGTGTTCCACTAAAGTCTTCGTACATCAGTTAGCTTAAACTTTAATGATAAAAATCAATAATAACTAGTAAGAATTTTAAGTACAGGCATCTTTATTACACATCTATGATTTATATTTATTCATTTCAAAGTTATAGCTAAGGGCTATAACTATGAAATAAAGTCACAAATTTGACTCCACTAAAGTCTTCGTACACTAATAATGAAAATTGTTAAAAAATATATAAGAAATTATTTTTATTATTATATTTATATATTATTTTTTTCAGTTGCCCTTATTTTTAATAATGTCTTTAAGTTGGTATGCCATTATGCTAAGTCATGCTCCTTTTTTCAAAGATATTTCACATATTCTAAATGGGATTGATATCAAGAGTCGTTGATATTTGACCCAATTTGGAGGTTTGTAGTACAAGTAAATGTTAGTATAATGGGCCATTTCCTTAGGGAGAATTTTCAATTTCAATTTTTCAACAAAATTTCTATCAGAATGGAAAAGCATACTCAAAAATCCATTATTCTTTCATTATTACCAAGATTCCAATGCAGATGAAAGCCAGTATGGCCTATACCAAACCTTAACCACCATGATTTAAACTGTAAATAGTGTGTTTTGGGTTGTAAGCTTCTCCTGGTTTTTACCACGCTCTAAGTCTACCATCAGAACCAAAAATGTTTTCTTTGGACTCATCAGACAATATAACATTGCGCCAGGACTCAGGTGAAGCGTTTAGATATTTCTAGGCAACGCTCTTTGCGTTTTACTGCATTTATCAGTGTCTTTTTGTAAGCTGTGCGATACTTGAACCCGGCATCAATCATAGATTTTTTCCAGTTTTAGAATTGGTTTGGAGAAGCACTATGGCAATCATGCGCTTGATTTTTAGGGGATCTGTATGTGTGAGAATTAAAGGCCATCCTGACTGGAACTTATTCTCTGCGCGCCTTTCATATTTAATGACAGTTTTAATAGTATATTGATTACTGTACACAAGTTTTGTTATTTCCGCGCATGATTTTTACCATTTAACGTGTAAATTTGATTTTACGCATTTGCACCGACAAATATTTACTATGCATTTCAAAATTTTATTTTTAACAAATGTTTTTGAAATATCCACTAACTTGCTTGTTTATAGCAGAATTTGTGTCATGGAATATGTCGCATGTGTTTCGTTTATTTGTTTTTGCAAAGAACCGTTATCACCAACGAAAGATTCTCAGAAAAAGAGATCGAAGCGCAGGTGAATGCTTCGGTGTACGAAGACTTTAGTGGAGACTTTTCCTTACTTCTTGGATCTGAAAGCTGTTTCATGACAATTTATATTCATGTTTTTGATTTGTGAAAGTGGATGATAAAAATTTAATTGAGGTAATAACAGAAAACAAAAAAAATTATTCCAATCAAGTTTGTGTGTTAAATGTACATTAACAATGGAACAGGATTAAATGTTTCTCGGTAATTATTTATTACAAAATTATTAAATTCAAAAACATATCAATATCTGAACAAGTTGTCTCTACTTTATTGCGAAATAGTGTTCTTATATCCAAATATAATATATTTTAAATATTTGGTTCGTATTTCGTTATTTTGTTAATAGAACTAATATATATCAAATACCAAAAGTATTAGAATAACGCGACACTATTGTGCGATATGCGGCATCATTGTGAGCGCATTTTTCGAAGTCGTAAACGTCATGCCGAACAGCTGATGTCGTACGACTTTGTACTCAGCAACTACTACGCCTTTTTCGAAGTCGCAAGCGCCATGCCGAACAGTTGATGTACGACTTTGTACTACATCGTCTACTACGCATTTTTCGAAGTCGCAAGCGTCATGCCGAACAGCTGATGTCGTACGACTTTGTACTACAACAAATACTACTCATTCTGTTCAGCCAGTTAGACATACGAAGCGCAACAACTTCAAGGGCGTCTGTGAAGATTACGATTTCTCACAATAATCTCAATTATGAAAGATGTCACGCAGACTTTGTTCTAATGCACACAGTATTAGAACATGTGCTAGATTTTTTGAAATGACAGCAAAAACACGGTTTGCAACAATTCGACGGCTGAACTTGTGTCTGAATTGCTTGTCGTTTTCTCATAAAATTCGAGATTGCAAAACGGCGTTTAATTGTGGAACGTGTAAACAACGCCACCATACCCTGTTGCATCGCGATGTTTCTAAACAATCGACTTAGGAAGACTCCAGTCGGCATGGAAGGTCGTTTTCTCATAAAATTCTAGATTGCAAAACGGCGTTTAATTGTGGAACGTGTAAACAACGCCACCATACCCTGTTGCATCGCGATGTTTCTAAACAATCGACTTAGGAAGAGTCCAGTCGACATGGAAGGTCGCACCCATCTACCTCTCAGGTACAAAACTCTGAAGGTATTTCCACGACGGTTCCGGTTCCTACACTAGTGATAGTGCACAAATCTCGGGCTTGAATGCGAAAGTAGCTGTTCAAGTCTCGAATCGGTGCTCGGTGCTCGGTTGAGATAGGTTCTCTAAAGAATTCCAACTTACGAATTAAAGTAAAAGGGGTTTAATTCTCT
Source organism: Coelopa frigida (assembly GCA_017309665.1). NCBI lineage: Eukaryota > Metazoa > Arthropoda > Insecta > Diptera > Coelopidae > Coelopa > Coelopa frigida. Next base: position 11,020,556 of record CM029563.1, read on the forward strand.
CGAAGTTTACCGGAAACCTTTCAACCTCTTCGTTCGATCGCTCCGTGGTTGATCAAATACCTAGTCTCAATTTAGCCGACATGAATTTCCACAAAAGTAGAAAAGTCGATGTTTTGATTGGTGGGGATCTGTACCCACAAATCATTTGGGAAGGTTTTTGACTTCAAGTTGCCGAACAATTAATAGCTCAAGAGACGGTCATTAGATGGATACCCCGGGGTGACGGGGCCGAGGGCGGTTTCCTTTCGGAGAAACTTCCCTCCGAGATTTATCGATTTATTTTTAATCGTTCAACAATTTATTTTTGAAAATTTATTTTTTCAATTAATTGTAAATTTTATAGATTTTACTCAATTGTTCTCATTCTTTGGGAAATGAGAGAACATTTCCAGAACTCTGTATTTTATCAAACCTCATGACGAGTTGGACCATAACAAACACTTACATGTCATGTCCACCGCTTACAAAACAAGAAGATCTAAAGCCGTACACAATATTCTAATGCTGAAATGAAGCGTAATTTACTCTTAGAGGTTTACGTTTCATTAAATTTGAATCCAAATTTATATCGAAATCAAATTCACGACTCATTTTGTCACCGGTTTGAATTCGATAGAAAATCCTCTGAATCGGAATTGGAAACAAGCCAATTTCGCCTCAATTCGATTCGAACATACAGAATCGGATTTGAAAACGACATATCGAAAGGTGGAACATGGCAATTCGATTTCGTATTGAATTTCGATCGAAATCGAAAACGGGAACATGCCTGAAAATAATGTATTTGTTCAAATCCGAGAACTCACCCCACGAATTTTCGTGCAGCTGCAAACCAGTTGGACAGTAAAGTTTGGTCTCTATGACCCACTGAGGAAAAAGAGGATAGAAGTGTGACTATTCACAAACTCTTTTGTCACACTTTTTCGACTCAAACGTATGACTTGCGGCGAATTGACTGAAAGCTACCCAGGTAACCCGGGTTACTCGAAATCGAACCCTTCTACTAAGAGTGTACACAGCAAGGGAGGTACAAGAGACGGTACCACCAATACAAAACCATTATGTGGGAAACACATTCGATGCGGCAGCGACAATGCGTGAAACGTTAAAATATTTTTACATTAGTTCTTATGGAGATGATTATTTTGATTGCAACACGACGACAAGATAAATATTGTCGTCCGTCGCGTCAACTTGGATCTATTTCTAATTTGAGAGACGATGACATGCATCAAATGTAAAGTTAGGCAAGTTGCCTCAAATAAAAATATTATTTTTTAAATATTTTTTACTTTTTTATATATTAAATTATATTTTGTTACACATTATCATTTTTTATAATTTCCATAGCTGTGTTGGCCTGAGTAATTACTCAGAAGAAAATTCCTGGTGACTATTTGTCCTGGCCGTCTTTTCGAGACATGTTCGAATGTCTAATCAGCGGCTGACCCCGGTAGAGAAGCTTTACTATTTAAACCAAAAAACTTCTGGAGAGGCGAAAGATATAGTGAAGAAGTCGCCTCTCACTCATGACGGTTTTTCTACCGCTATGCTTGTACGAAAATAAAAGAATTCTCATAATCAGCCAACTTTCTGTTTAAGTTCTGTTTAACCTCCCAGTGGTCCAGGTGGAATCAGGAAGTTCCATTAAAAAGCTGCAGCGGGACATAAATAATTGCATTTCAGCGTTGCTATTGTATGATATGGATATCAGCCATATTTGTGTATTTACAGTGTTCCACTAAAGTCTTCGTACATCAGTTAGCTTAAACTTTAATGATAAAAATCAATAATAACTAGTAAGAATTTTAAGTACAGGCATCTTTATTACACATCTATGATTTATATTTATTCATTTCAAAGTTATAGCTAAGGGCTATAACTATGAAAAAAAGTCACAAATTTGACTCCACTAAAGTCTTCGTACACTAATAATGAAAATTGTTAAAAAATATATAAGAAATTATTTTTATTATTATATTTATATATTATTTTTTTTCAGTTGCCCTTATTTTTAATAATGTCTTTAAGTTGGTATGCCATTATGCTAAGTCATGCTCCTTTTTTCAAAGATATTTCACATATTCTAAATGGGATTGATATCAAGAGTCGTTGATATTTGACCCAATTTGGAGGTTTGTAGTACAAGTAAATGTTAGTATAATGGGCCATTTCCTTAGGGAGATTATCTTGCTGATTGTAATATGTCTCTGTCACGCTCAATTTTTCAACAAAATTTCTATCAGAATGGAAAAGCATACTCAAAAATCCATTATTCTTTCATTAATACCAAGATTCCAATGCAGATGAAAGCCAGTATGGCCTATACCAAAGCTTCACCACCATGATTTAAACTGTAAATAGTGTGTTTTGGGTTGTAAGCTTCTCCTGGTTTTTACCACGCTAAGTCTACCATCAGAACCAAAAATGTTTTCTTTGGACTCATCAGACAATATAACATTGCGCCAGGACTCAGGTGAAGTGTTTAGATATTTCTAGGTAACGCTCTTTGCGTTTTACTGCATTTATCAGTGTCTTTTTGTAAGCTGTGCGATACTTGAACCCGGCATCAATCATGGATTTTTTCCAGTTTTAGAATTGGTTTGGAGAAGCACTATGGCAATCATGCGCTTGATTTTTAGGGGATCTGTATGTGTGAGAATTAAAGGCCATCCTGACTGGAACTTATTCTCTGCGCGCCTTTCATATTTAATGACATTTTTAATAGTTTTAATAGTTAACAAGTTTTGTTATTTCCGCGCATGATTTTTACCATTTAACGTGTAAATTTGATTTTACGCATTTGCACCGACAAATATTTACTATGCATTTCAAAATTTTATTTTTAACAAATGTTTTTGAAATATCCACTAACTTGCTTGTTTATAGCAGAATTTGTGTCATGGAATATGTCGCACGTGTTTCGTTTATTTGTTTTTGCAAAGAACCGTTATCACCAACAAAATATTCTCAGAAAAAGAGATCGAAGCGCAGGTGAATGCTTCGGTGTACGAAGACTTTAGTGGAGACTTTTTCCTTACTTCTTGGATCTGAAAGCTGTTTCATGACAATTTATATTCATGTTTTTGATTTGTGAAAATGGATGATAAAACAGAAAATTTAATTGAGGTAATAACAGAAAACAAAAAAATAATTCCAATCAAGTTTGTGTGTCAAATGTACATTAACAATGGAACAGGATTAAATGTTTCTCGGTAATTATTTATTACAAAATTATTAAATTCAAAAACATATCAATATCTGAACAAGTTGTCTCTACTTTATTGCGAAATAGTGTTCTTATATCCAAATATAATATATTTTAAATATTTGGTTCGTATTTCGTTATTTTGTTAATAGAACTAATATATATCAAATACCAAAAGTATTAGAATAACGCGACACTATTGTGCGATATGCGGCATCATTGTGAGCGCATTTTTCGAAGTCGTAAACGTCATGCCGAACAGCTGATGTCGTACGACTTTGTACTCAGCAACTACTACGCCTTTTTCGAAGTCGCAAGCGCCATGCCGAACAGTTGATGTACGACTTTGTACTACATCGTCTACTACGCATTTTTCGAAGTCGCAGCGTCATGCCGAACAGCTGATGTCGTACGACTTTGTACTACAACAAATACTACTCATTCTGTTCAGCCAGTTAGACATAGGAAGCGCAACAACTTCAAGGGCGTCTGTGAAAGTTACGATTATTCACAATAATCTCGAAAAAAGACAAATCAATTCCCGCCATGCAAAAGTCAATTATGAAAGATGTCACGCAGACTCTGTTCTAATGCACACAGTATTAGAACATGTGCTAGATTTTTGAAATGACAGCAAAAACACGGTTTGCAACAATTCGACGGCTGAACTTGTGTCTGAATTGCTTGTCGTTTTCTCATTCGAGATTGCAAAACGGCGTTTAATTGTGGAACGTGTAAACAACGCCACCATACCCTGTTGCATCACGATGTTTCTAAACAATCGACTTAGGAAGAGTCCAGTCGACATGGAAGGTCGTTTTCTCATAAAATTCTAGATTGCAAAACGGCGTTTAATTGTGGAACGTGTAAACAACGCCACCATACCCTGCTGCATCTCGATGTTTCTAAACAATCGACATGGGAAGAGTCCAGTCGACATGGAAGGTCGCACCCAATACCTCTCAGGTACAAAACTCTGAAGGTATTTCCACGACGGTACCGGTTCCTACACTAGTGATAGTGCACAAATCTCGGGCTTGAATGCGAAAGTAGCCGTTCAAGTCTCGAATCGGTGCTCGGTGCTCGGTTGAGATAGGTTCTCCAAAGAATTCCAACTTACGAATTAAAGTAAAAGGGGTTTAAGTCTCTCGAAGTTTACCGGAAACCTTTCAACCTCTTCGTTCGATCGCTCCGTGGTTGATCAAATACCTAGTCTCAATTTAGCCGACATGAATTTCCACAAAAGTAGAAAAGTCGATGTTTTGATTGGTGGGGATCTGTACCCACAAATCATTTGGGAAGGTTTTTGACTTCAAGTTGCCGAACAATTAATAGCTCAAGAGACGGTCACTAGATGGATACCCCGGGGTGACGGGGCCGAGGGCGGTTTCCTTTCGGAGAAACTTCCCTCCGAGATTTATCGATTTATTTTTAATCGTTTAACAATTTATTTTTGAAAATTTATTTTTTCAATTAATTGTAATTTTTATAGATTTTACTCAATTGTTCTCATTCTTTGGGAAATGAGAGAACATTTCCAGAACTCTGTATTTTATCAAACCTCATGACGAGTTGAACCACTTAGAGGTTTACGTTTCATTAAATTTGAATCCAAATTCATATCGAAATCAGATTCACGACTCATTTTGTCTCCGGTTTGAATTCGATAGAAAATCCTCTGAATCGGAATTGGAAACAAGCCAATTTCGCCTCAATTCGATTCGAACATACAGAATCGGAAAACGACATATCGAAAGTTGGAACATGGCAATTCGATTTCGTATTGAATTTCGATCGAAATCGAAAACGGGAACATGCCTGAAAATAATGTATTTGTTCAAATCCGAGAACTCACCCCACGAATTTTCGTGCAGCTGCAAACCAGTTGGACAGTAAAGTTTGGTCTCTATGACCCACTGAGGAAAAAGACGATAGAAGTGTGACTATTCACAAACTCTTTTGTCACACTTTTTCGACTCAAACGTATGACTTGCGGCGAATTGACTGAAAGCTACCCAGGTAACCCGGGTTACTCGAAATCGAACCCTTCTACTAAGAGTGTACACAGCAAGGGAGGTACAAGAGACGGTACCACCAATACAAGACCATTATGTGGGAAACACATTCGATGCGGCAGCGACAATGCGTGAAACGTTAAAATATTTTTACATTAGTTCTTATGGAGATGATTATTTTGATTGCAACACGACGACAAGATAAATATTGTCGTCCGTCGCGTCAACTTGGATCTATTTCTAATTTGAGAGACGATGACATGCATCAAATGTAAAGTTAGGCAAGTTGCCTCAAATAAAAATATTATTTTTTAAATATTTTTTACTTTTTTATATATTAAATTATATTTTGTTACACATTATCATTTTTTATAATTTCCATAGCTGTGTTGGCCTGAGTAATTACTCAGAAGAAAATTCCTGGTGACTATTTGTCCTGGCCGTCTTTTCGAGACATGTTCGAATGTCTAATCAGCGGCTGACCCCGGTAGAGAAGCTTTACTATTTAAACCAAAAAACTTCTGGAGAGGCGAAAGATATAGTGAAGAAGTCGCCTCTCACTCATGACGGTTTTTCTACCGCTATGCTTGTACGAAAATAAAAGAATTCTCATAATCAGCCAACTTTCTGTTTAAGTTCTGTTTAACCTCCCAGTGGTCCAGGTGGAATCAGGAAGTTCCATTAAAAAGCTGCAGCGGGACATAAATAATTGCATTTCAGCGTTGCTATTGTATGATATGGATATCAGCCATATTTGTGTATTTACAGTGTTCCACTAAAGTCTTCGTACATCAGTTAGCTTAAACTTTAATGATAAAAATCAATAATAACTAGTAAGAATTTTAAGTACAGGCATCTTTATTACACATCTATGATTTATATTTATTCATTTCAAAGTTATAGCTAAGGGCTATAACTATGAAAAAAAGTCACAAATTTGACTCCACTAAAGTCTTCGTACACTAATAATGAAAATTGTTAAAAAATATATAAGAAATTATTTTTATTATTATATTTATATATTATTTTTTTTCAGTTGCCCTTATTTTTAATAATGTCTTTAAGTTGGTATGCCATTATGCTAAGTCATGCTCCTTTTTTCAAAGATATTTCACATATTCTAAATGGGATTGATATCAAGAGTCGTTGATATTTGACCCAATTTGGAGGTTTGTAGTACAAGTAAATGTTAGTATAATGGGCCATTTCCTTAGGGAGATTATCTTGCTGATTGTAATATGTCTCTGTTACGCTCAATTTTTCAACAAAATTTCTATCAGAATGGAAAAGCATACTCAAAAATCCATTATTCTTTCATTAATACCAAGATTCCAATGCAGATGAAAGCCAGTATGGCTTATACCAAAGCTTCACCACCATGATTTAAACTGTAAATAGTGTGTTTTGGGTTGTAAGCTTCTCCTGGTTTTTACCACGCTCTAAGTCTACCATCAGAACCAAAAATGTTTTCTTTGGACTCATCAGACAATATAACATTGCGCCAGGACTCAGGTGAAGCGTTTAGATATTTCTAGGTAATGCTCTTTGCGTTTTACTGCATTTATCAGTGTCTTTTTGTAAGCTGTGCGATACTTGAACCCGTCATCAATCATAGATTTTTTCCAGTTTTAGAATTGGTTTGGAGAAGCACTATGGCAATCATGCGCTTGATTTTTAGGGGATCTGTATGTGTGAGAATTAAAGGCCATCCTGACTGGAACTTATTCTCTGCGCGCCTTTCATATTTAATGACAGTTTTAATAGTATATTGATTACTGTACACAAGTTTTGTTATTTCCGCGCATGATTTTTACCATTTAACGTGTAAATTTGATTTTACGCATTTGCACCGACAAATATTTACTATGCATTTCAAAATTTTATTTTTAACAAATTTTTTTGAAATATCCACTAACTTGCTTGTTTATAGCCGAATTTGTGTCATGGAATATGTCGCACGTGTTTCGTTTATTTGTTTTTGCAAAGAACCGTTATCACCAACGAAAGATTCTCAGAAAAAGAGATCGAAGCGCAGGTGAATGCTTCGGTGTACGAAGACTTTAGTGGAGACTTTTTCCTTACTTCTTGGATCTGAAAGCTGTTTCATGACAATTTATATTCATGTTTTTGATTTGTGAAAATGGATGATAAAACAGAAAATTGAATTGAGGTAATAACAGAAAACAAAAAAATAATTCCAATCAAGTTTGTGTGTCAAATGTACATTAACAATGGAACAGGATTAAATGTTTCTCGGTAATTATTTATTACAAAATTATTAAATTCAAAAACATATCAATATCTGAACAAGTTGTCTCTACTTTATTGCGAAATAGTGTTCTTATATCTAAATATAATATATTTTAAATATTTGGTTCGTATTTCGTTATTTTGTTAATAGAACTAATATATATCAAATACCAAAAGTATTAGAATAACGCGTCACTATTGTGCGATATGCGGCATCATTGTGGGCGCATTTTTCGAAGTCGTAAACGTCATGCCGAACAGCTGATGTCGTACGACTTTGTACTACAACAAATACTACTCATTCTGTTCAGCCAGTTAGACATAGGAAGCGCAACAACTTCAAGGGCGTCTGTGAAAGTTACGATTATTCACAATAATCTCGAAAAAAGACAAATCAATTCCCGCCATGCAAAAGTCAATTATGAAAGATGTCACGCAGACTCTGTTCTAATGCACACAGTATTAGAACATGTGCTAGATTTTTTGAAATGACAGCAAAAACACGGTTTGCAACAATTCGACGGCTGAACTTGTGTCTGAATTGCTTGTCGTTTTCTCATTCGAGATTGCAAAACGGCGTTTAATTGTGGAACGTGTAAACAACGCCACCATACCCTGTTGCATCACGATGTTTCTAAACAATCGACTTAGGAAGAGTCCAGTCGACATGGAAGGTCGTTTTCTCATAAAATTCTAGATTGCAAAACGGCGTTTAATTGTGGAACGTGTAAACAACGCCACCATACCCTGCTGCATCTCGATGTTTCTAAACAATCGACTTGGGAAGAGTCCAGTCGACATGGAAGGTCGCACCCAATACCTCTCAGGTACAAAACTCTGAAGGTATTTCCACGACGGTACCGGTTCCTACACTAGTGATAGTGCACAAATCTCGGGCTTGAATGCGAAAGTAGCCGTTCAGGTCTCGAATCGGTGCTCGGTGCTCGGTTGAGATAGGTTCTCCAAAGAATTCCAACTTACGAATTAAAGTAAAAGGGGTTTAATTCTCTCGAAGTTTACCGGAAACCTTTCAACCTCTTCGTTCGATCGCTCCGTGGTTGATCAAATACCTAGTCTCAATTTAGCCGACATGAATTTCCACAAAAGTAGAAAAGTCGATGTTTTGATTGGTGGGGATCTGTACCCACAAATCATTTGGGAAGGTTTTTGACTTCAAGTTGCCGAACAATTAATAGCTCAAGAGACGGTCACTAGATGGATACCCCGGGGTGACGGGGCCGAGGGCGGTTTCCTTTCGGAGAAACTTCCCTCCGAGATTTATCGATTTATTTTTAATCGTTTAACAATTTATTTTTGAAAATTTATTTTTTCAATTAATTGTAATTTTTATAGATTTTACTCAATTGTTCTCATTCTTTGGGAAATGAGAGAACATTTCCAGAACTCTGTATTTTATCAAACCTCATGACGAGTTGAACCACTTAGAGGTTTACGTTTCATTAAATTTGAATCCAAATTCATATCGAAATCAGATTCACGACTCATTTTGTCTCCGGTTTGAATTCGATAGAAAATCCTCTGAATCGGAATTGGAAACAAGCCAATTTCGCCTCAATTCGATTCGAACATACAGAATCGGAAAACGACATATCGAAAGTTGGAACATGGCAATTCGATTTCGTATTGAATTTCGATCGAAATCGAAAACGGGAACATGCCTGAAAATAATGTATTTGTTCAAATCCGAGAACTCGCCCCACGAATTTTCGTGCAGCTGCAAACCAGTTGGACAGTAAAGTTTGGTCTCTATGACCCACTGAGGAAAAAGAGGATAGAAGTGTGACTATTCACAAACTCTTTTGTCGCACTTTTTCGACTCAAACGTATGACTTGCGGCGAATTGACTGAAAGCTACCCAGGGTTACTCGAAATCGAACCCTTCTACTAAGAGTGTACACAGCAAGGGAGGTACAAGAGACGGTACCACCAATACAAAACCATTATGTGGGAAACACATTCGATGCGGCAGCGACAATGCGTGAAACGTTAAAATATTATTACATTAGTTCTTATGGAGATGATTATTTTGATTGCAACACGACGACAAGATAAATATTGTCGTCCGTCGCGTCAACTTGGATCTATTTCTAATTTGAGAGACGACGACATGCATCAAATGTAAAGTTAGGCATGTTGCCTCAAATAAAAATATTATTTTTTAAATATTTTTTACTTTTTTATATATTAAATTATATTTTGTTACACATTATCATTTTTTATAATTTCCATAGCTGTGTTGGCCTGAGTAATTACTCAGAAGAAAATTCTTGGTGACTATTTGTCCTGGCCGTCTTTTCGAGACATGTTCGAATGTCTAATCAGCGGCTGACCCCGGTAGAGAAGCTTTACTATTTAAACCAAAAAACTTCTGGAGAGGCGAAAGATATAGTGAAGAAGTCGCCTCTCACTCATGACGGTTTTTCTACCGCTATGCTTGTACGAAAATAAAAGAATTCTCATAATCAGCTAACTTTCTGTTTAAGTTCTGTTTAACCTCCCAGTGGTCCAGGTGGAATCAGGAAGTTCCATTAAAAAGCTGCAGCGGGACATAAATAATTGCATTTCAGCGTTGCTATTGTATGATATGGATATCAGCCATATTTGTGTATTTACAGTGTTCCACTAAAGTCTTCGTACATCAGTTAGCTTAAACTTTAATGATAAAAATCAATAATAACTAGTAAGAATTTTAAGTACAGGCCTCTTTATTACACATCTATGATTTATATTTATTCATTTCAAAGTTATAGCTAAGGGCTATAACTATGAAAAAAAGTCACAAATTTGACTCCACTAAAGTCTTCGTACACTAATAATGAAAATTGTTAAAAAATATATAAGAAATTATTTTTATTATTATATTTATATATTATTTTTTTTCAGTTGCCCTTATTTTTAATAATGTCTTTAAGTTGGTATGCCATTATGCTAAGTCATGCTCCTTTTTTCAAAGATATTTCACATATTCTAAATGGGATTGATATCAAGAGTCGTTGATATTTGACCCAATTTGGAGGTTTGTAGTACAAGTAAATGTTAGTATAATGGGCCATTTCCTTAGGGAGATTATCTTGCTGATTGTAATATGTCTCTGTCACGCTCAATTTTTCAACAAAATTTCTATCAGAATGGAAAAGCATACTCAAAAATCCATTATTCTTTCATTAATACCAAGATTCCAATGCAGATGAAAGCCAGTATGGCTTATACCAAAGCTTCACCACCATGATTTAAACTGTAAATAGTGTGTTTTGGGTTGTAAGCTTCTCCTGGTTTTTACCACGCTAAGTCTACCATCAGAACCAAAAATGTTTTCTTTGGACTCATCAGACAATATAACATTGCGCCAGGACTCAGGTGAAGTGTTTAGATATTTCTAGGTAACGCTCTTTGCGTTTTACTGCATTTATCAGTGTCTTTTTGTAAGCTGTGCGATACTTGAACCCGGCATCAATCATAGATTTTTTCCAGTTTTAGAATTGGTTTGGAGAAGCACTATGGCAATCATGCGCTTGATTTTTAGGGGATCTGTATGTGTGAGAATTAAAGGCCATCCTGACTGGAACTTATTCTCTGCGCGCCTTTCATATTTAATGACATTTTTAATAGTATATTGATTAATGTACACAAGTTTTGTTATTTCCGCGCATGATTTTTACCATTTAACGTGTAAATTTGATTTTACGCATTTGCACCGACAAATATTTACTATGCATTTCAAAATTTTATTTTTAACAAATGTTTTTGAAATATCCACTAACTTGCTTGTTTATAGCCGAATTTGTGTCATGGAATATGTCGCACGTGTTTCGTTTATTTGTTTTTGCAAAGAACCGTTATCACCAACGAAAGATTCTCAGAAAAAGAGATCGAAGCGCAGGTGAATGCTTCGGTGTACGAAGACTTTAGTGGAGACTTTTTCCTTACTTCTTGGATCTGAAAGCTGTTTCATGACAATTTATATTCATGTTTTTGATTTGTGAAAATGGATGATAAAACAGAAAATTTAATTGAGGTAATAACAGAAAACAAAAAAATAATTCCAATCAAGTTTGTGTGTCAAATGTACATTAACAATGGAACAGGATTAAATGTTTCTCGGTAATTATTTATTACAAAATTATTAAATTCAAAAACATATCAATATCTGAACAAGTTGTCTCTACTTTATTGCGAAATAGTGTTCTTATATCCAAATATAATATATTTTAAATATTTGGTTCGTATTTCGTTATTTTGTTAATAGAACTAATATATATCAAATACCAAAAGTATTAGAATAACGCGACACTATTGTGCGATATGCGGCATCATTGTGAGCGCATTTTTCGAAGTCGTAAACGTCATGCCGAACAGCTGATGTCGTACGACTTTGTACTCAACAACTACTACGCCTTTTTCGAAGTCGCAAGCGCCATGCCGAACAGTTGATGTACGACTTTGTACTACATCGTCTACTACGCATTTTTCGAAGTCGCAAGCGTCATGCCGAACAGCTGATGTCGTACGACTTTGTACTACAACAAATACTACTCATTCTGTTCAGCCAGTTAGACATACGAAGCGCAACAACTTCAAGGGCGTCTGTGAAAGTTACGATTATTCACAATAATCTCGAAAAAAGACGAATCAATTCCCACCATGCAAATGTCAATTACGTAAGATGTCACGCAGACTCTGTTCTAATGCACACAGTATTAGAACATGTGCTAGATTTTTTGAAATGACAGCAAAAACACGGTTTGCAACAATTCGACGGCTGAACTTGTGTCTGAATTGCTTGTCGTTTTCTCAATTCGAGATTGCAAAACGGCGTTTAATTGTGGAACGTGTAAACAACGCCACAATACCCTGTTGCATCACGATGTTTCTAAACAATCGACTTAGGAAGAGTCCAGTCGACATGGAAGGTCGCACCCATCTACCTCTCAGGTACAAAACTCTGAAGGTATTTCCACGACGGTTCCGGTTCCTACACTAGTGATAGTGCACAAATCTCGGGCTTGAATGCGAAAGTAGCTGTTCAAGTCTCGAATCGGTGCTCGGTTGAGATAGGTTCTCTAAAGAATTCCAACTTACGAATTAAAGTAAAAGGGGTTTAATTCTCTCGAAGTTTACCGGAAACCTTTTCAACCTCTTCGTTCGATCGCTCCGTGGTTGATCAAATACCTAGTCTCAATTTAGCCGACATGAATTTCCACAAAAGTAGAAAAGTTGATGTTTTTATTGGTGGGGATCTGTACCCACAAATCATTTGGGAAGGTTTTTGACTTCAAGTTGCCGAACAATTAATAGCTCAAGAGACGGTCATTAGATGGATACCCCGGGGTGACGGGGCCGAGGGCGGTTTCCTTTCGGAGAAACTTCCCTCCGAGATTTATCGATTTATTTTTAATCGTTTAACAATTTATTTTTGAAAATTTATTTTTTCAATTTATTGTAAATTTTATAGATTTTACTCAATTGTTCTCATTCTTTGGGAAATGAGAGAACATTTCCAGAACTCTGTATTTTATCAAACCTCATGACGAGTTGGACCATAACAAACACTTACATGTCATGTCCACCGCTTACAAAACAAGAAGATCTAAAGCCGTACACAATATTCTAATGCTGAAATGAAGCGTAATTTACTCTTAGAGGTTTACGTTTCATTAAATTTGAATCCAAATTTATATCGAAATCAAATTCACGACTCATTTTGTCACCGGTTTGAATTCGATAGAAAATCCTCTGAATCGGAATTGGGAACAAGCCAATTTCGCCTCAATTCGATTCGAACATACAGAATCGGATTTGAAAACGACATATCGAAAGGTGGAACATGGCAATTCGATTTCGTATTGAATTTCGATCGAAATCGAAAACGGGAACATGCCTGAAAATAATGTATTTGTTCAAATCCGAGAACTCACCCCACGAATTTTCGTGCAGCTGCAAACCAGTTGGACAGTAAAGTTTGGTCTCTATGACCCACTGAGGAAAAAGACGATAGAAGTGTGACTATTCACAAACTCTTTTGTCACACTTTTTCGACTCAAACGTATGACTTGCGGCGAATTGACTGAAAGCTACCCAGGTAACCCGGGTTACTCGAAATCGAACCCTTCTACTAAGAGTGTACACAGCAAGGGAGGTACAAGAGACGGTACCACCAATACAAAACCATTATGTGGGAAACACATTCGATGCGGCAGCGACAATGCGTGAAACGTTAAAATATTTTTACATTAGTTCTTATGGAGATGATTATTTTGATTGCAACACGACGACGTCCGTCGCGTCAACTTGGATCTATTTCTAATTTGAGAGACGACGACATGCATCAAATGTAAAGTTAGGCAAGTTGCCTCAAATAAAAATATTATTTTTTAAATATTTTTTACTTTTTTATATATTAAATTATATTTTGTTACACATTATCATTTTTTATAATTTCCATAGCTGTGTTGGCCTGAGTAATTACTCAGAAGAAAATTCCTGGTGACTATTTGTCCTGGCCGTCTTTTCGAGACATGTTCGAATGTCTAATCAGCGGCTGACCCCGGTAGAGAAGCTTTACTATTTAAACCAAAAAACTTCTGGAGAGGCGAAAGATATAGTGAAGAAGTCGCCTCTCACTCATGACGGTTTTTCTACCGCTATGCTTGTACGAAAATAAAAGAATTCTCATAATCAGCCAACTTTCTGTTTAAGTTCTGTTTAACCTCCCAGTGGTCCAGGTGGAATCAGGAAGTTCCATTAAAAAGCTGCAGCGGGACATAAATAATTGCATTTCAGCGTTGCTATTGTATGATATGGATATCAGCCATATTTGTGTATTTACAGTGTTCCACTAAAGTCTTCGTACATCAGTTAGCTTAAACTTTAATGATAAAAATCAATAATAACTAGTAAGAATTTTAAGTACAGGCATCTTTATTACACATCTATGATTTATATTTATTCATTTCAAAGTTATAGCTAAGGGCTATAACTATGAAAAAAAGTCACAAATTTGACTCCACTAAAGTCTTCGTACACTAATAATGAAAATTGTTAAAAAATATATAAGAAATTATTTTTATTATTATATTTATATATTATTTTTTTTCAGTTGCCCTTATTTTTAATAATGTCTTTAAGTTGGTATGCCATTATGCTAAGTCATGCTCCTTTTTTCAAAGATATTTCACATATTCTAAATGGGATTGATATCAAGAGTCGTTGATATTTGACCCAATTTGGAGGTTTGTAGTACAAGTAAATGTTAGTATAATAGGCCATTTCCTTAGGGAGATTATCTTGCTGATTGTAATATGTCTCTGTCACGCTCAATTTTTCAACTAAATTTCTATCAGAATGGAAAAGCATACTCAAAAATCCATTATTCTTTCATTAATACCAAGATTCCAATGCAGATGAAAGCCAGTATGGCCTATACCAAAGCTTCACCACCATGATTTAAACTGTAAATAGTGTGTTTTGGGTTGTAAGCTTCTCCTGGTTTTTACCACGCTCTAAGTCTACCATCAGAACCAAAAATGTTTTCTTTGGACTCATCAGACAATATAACATTGAGCCAGGACTCTGGTGAAGCGTTTAGATATTTCTAGGTAACGCTCTTTGCGTTTTACTGCATTTATCAGTGTCTTTTTGTAAGCTGTGCGATACTTGAACCCGGCATCAATCATAGATTTTTTCCAGTTTTAGAATTGGTTTGGAGAAGCACTATGACAATCATGCGCTTGATTTTTAGGGGATCTGTATGTGTGAGAATTAAAGGCCATCCTGACTGGAACTTATTCTCTGCGCGCCTTTCATATTTAATGACAGTTTTAATAGTATATTGATTACTGTACACAAGTTTTGTTATTTCCGCGCATGATTTTTACCATTTAACGTGTAAATTTGATTTTACGCATTTGCACCGACAAATATTTACTATGCATTTCAAAATTTTATTTTTAACAAATTTTTTTGAAATATCCACTAACTTGCTTGTTTATAGCCGAATTTGTGTCATGGAATATGTCGCACGTGTTTCGTTTATTTGTTTTTGCAAAGAACCGTTATCACCAACGAAAGATTCTCAGAAAAAGAGATCGAAGCGCAGGTGAATGCTTCGGTGTACGAAGACTTTAGTGGAGACTTTTTCCTTACTTCTTGGATCTGAAAGCTGTTTCATGACAATTTATATTCATGTTTTTGATTTGTGAAAATGGATGATAAAACAGAAAATTGAATTCCAATCAAGTTTGTGTGTCAAATGTACATTAACAATGGAACAGGATTAAATGTTTCTCGGTAATTATTTATTACAAAATTATTAAATTCAAAAACATATCAATATCTGAACAAGTTGTCTCTACTTTATTGCGAAATAGTGTTCTTATATCTAAATATAATATATTTTAAATATTTGGTTCGTATTTCGTTATTTTGTTAATAGAACTAATATATATCAAATACCAAAAGTATTAGAATAACGCGTCACTATTGTGCGATATGCGGCATCATTGTGGGCGCATTTTTCGAAGTCGTAAACGTCATGCCGAACAGCTGATGTCGTACGACTTTGTACTCAACAACTACTACGCCTTTTTCGAAGTCGCAAGCGCCATGCCGAACAGTTGATGTACGACTTTGTACTACATCGTCTACTACGCATTTTTCGAAGTCGCAAGCGTCATGCCGAACAGCTGATGTCGTACGACTTTGTACTACAACAAATACTACTCATTCTGTTCAGCCAGTTAGACATAGGAAGCGCAACAACTTCAAGGGCGTCTGTGAAAGTTACGATTATTCACAATAATCTCGAAAAAAGACAAATCAATTCCCGCCATGCAAAAGTCAATTATGAAAGATGTCACGCAGACTCTGTTCTAATGCACACAGTATTAGAACATGTGCTAGATTTTTTGAAATGACAGCAAAAACACGGTTTGCAACAATTCGACGGCTGAACTTGTGTCTGAATTGCTTGTCGTTTTCTCATTCGAGATTGCAAAACGGCGTTTAATTGTGGAACGTGTAAACAACGCCACCATACCCTGTTGCATCACGATGTTTCTAAACAATCGACTTAGGAAGAGTCCAGTCGACATGGAAGGTCGTTTTCTCATAAAATTCGAGATTGCAAAACGGCGTTTAATTGTGGAACGTGTAAACAACGCCACCATACCCTGCTGCATCTCGATGTTTCTAAACAATCGACTTGGGAAGAGTCCAGTCGACATGGAAGGTCGCACCCAATACCTCTCAGGTACAAAACTCTGAAGGTATTTCCACGACGGTACCGGTTCCTACACTAGTGATAGTGCACAAATCTCGGGCTTGAATGCGAAAGTAGCCGTTCAAGTCTCGAATCGGTGCTCGGTTGAGATAGGTTCTCCAAAGAATTCCAACTTACGAATTAAAGTAAAAGGGGTTTAATTCTCTCGAAGTTTACCGGAAACCTTTCAACCTCTTCGTTCGATCGCTCCGTGGTTGATCAAATACCTAGTCTCAATTTAGCCGACATGAATTTCCACAAAAGTAGAAAAGTCGATGTTTTGATTGGTGGGGATCTGTACCCACAAATCATTTGGGAAGGTTTTTGACTTCAAGTTGCCGAACAATTAATAGCTCAAGAGACGGTCACTAGATTTTTAATCGTTTAACAATTTATTTTTGAAAATTTATTTTTTCAATTAATTGTAATTTTTATAGATTTTACTCAATTGTTCTCATTCTTTGGGAAATGAGAGAACATTTCCAGAACTCTGTATTTTATCAAACCTCATGACGAGTTGAACCACTTAGAGGTTTACGTTTCATTAAATTTGAATCCAAATTCATATCGAAATCAGATTCACGACTCATTTTGTCACCGGTTTGAATTCGATAGAAAATCCTCTGAATCGGAATTGGAAACAAGCCAATTTCGCCTCAATTCGATTCGAACATACAGAATCGGAAAACGACATATCGAAAGTTGGAACATGGCAATTCGATTTCGTATTGAATTTCGATCGAAATCGAAAACGGGAACATGCCTGAAAATAATGTATTTGTTCAAATCCGAGAACTCGCCCCACGAATTTTCGTGCAGCTGCAAACCAGTTGGACAGTAAAGTTTGGTCTCTATGACCCACTGAGGAAAAAGAGGATAGAAGTGTGACTATTCACAAACTCTTTTGTCGCACTTTTTCGACTCAAACGTATGACTTGCGGCGAATTGACTGAAAGCTACCCAGGTAACCCGGGTTACTCGAAATCGAACCCTTCTACTAAGAGTGTACACAGCAAGGGAGGTACAAGAGACGGTACCACCAATACAAAACCATTATGTGGGAAACACATTCGATGCGGCAGCGACAATGCGTGAAACGTTAAAATATTTTTACATTAGTTCTTATGGAGATGATTATTTTGATTGCAACACGACGACAAGATAAATATTGTCGTCCGTCGCGTCAACTTGGATCTATTTCTAATTTGAGAGACGACGACATGCATCAAATGTAAAGTTAGGCAAGTTGCCTCAAATAAAAATATTATTTTTTAAATATTTTTTACTTTTTTATATATTAAATTATATTTTGTTACACATTATCATTTTTTATAATTTCCATAGCTGTGTTGGCCTGAGTAATTACTCAGAAGAAAATTCTTGGTGACTATTTGTCCTGGCCGTCTTTTCGAGACATGTTCGAATGTCTAATCAGCGGCTGACCCCGGTAGAGAAGCTTTACTATTTAAACCAAAAAACTTCTGGAGAGGCGAAAGATATAGTGAAGAAGTCGCCTCTCACTCATGACGGTTTTTCTACCGCTATGCTTGTACGAAAATAAAAGAATTCTCATAATCAGCCAACTTTCTGTTTAAGTTCTGTTTAACCTCCCAGTGGTCCAGGTGGAATCAGGAAGTTCCATTAAAAAGCTGCAGCGGGACATAAATAATTGCATTTCAGCGTTGCTATTGTATGATATGGATATCAGCCATATTTGTGTATTTACAGTGTTCCACTAAAGTCTTCGTACATCAGTTAGCTTAAACTTTAATGATAAAAATCAATAATAACTAGTAAGAATTTTAAGTACAGGCATCTTTATTACACATCTATGATTTATATTTATTCATTTCAAAGTTATAGCTAAGGGCTATAACTATGAAAAAAAGTCACAAATTTGACTCCACTAAAGTCTTCGTACACTAATAATGAAAATTGTTAAAAATATATAAGAAATTATTTTTATTATTATATTTATATATTATTTTTTTTCAGTTGCCCTTATTTTTAATAATGTCTTTAAGTTGGTATGCCATTATGCTAAGTCATGCTCCTTTTTTCAAAGATATTTCACATATTCTAAATGGGATTGATATCAAGAGTCGTTGATATTTGACCCAATTTGGAGGTTTGTAGTACAAGTAAATGTTAATATAATGGGCCATTTCCTTAGGGAGATTATCTTGCTGATTGTAATATGTCTCTGTCACGCTCAATTTTTCAACAAAATTTCTATCAGAATGGAAAAGCATACTCAAAAATCCATTATTCTTTCATTAATACCAAGATTCCAATGCAGATGAAAGCCAGTATGGCCTATACCAAAGCTTCACCACCATGATTTAAACTGTAAATAGTGTGTTTTGGGTTGTAAGCTTCTCCTGATTTTTACCACGCTCTAAGTCTACCATCAGAACCAAAAATGTTTTCTTTGGACTCATCAGACAATATAACATTGCGCCAGGACTCAGGTGAAGCGTTTAGATATTTCTAGGTAACGCTCTTTGCGTTTTACTGCATTTATCAGTGTCTTTTTGTAAGCTGTGCGATACTTGAACCCGGCATCAATCATAGATTTTTTCCAGTTTTAGAATTGGTTTGGAGAAGCACTATGGCAATCATGCGCTTGATTTTTAGGGGATCTGTATGTGTGAGAATTAAAGGCCATCCTGACTGGAACTTATTCTCTGCGCGCCTTTCATATTTAATGACAGTTTTAATAGTATATTGATTACTGTACACAAGTTTTGTTATTTCCGCGCATGATTTTTACCATTTAACGTGTAAATTTGATTTTACGCATTTGCACCGACAAATATTTACTATGCATTTCAAAATTTTATTTTTAACAAATTTTTTTGAAATATCCACTAACTTGCTTGTTTATAGCCGAATTTGTGTCATGGAATATGTCGCACGTGTTTCGTTTATTTGTTTTTGCAAAGAACCGTTATCACCAACGAAAGATTCTCAGAAAAAGAGATCGAAGCGCAGGTGAATGCTTCAGTGTACGAAGACTTTAGTGGAGACTTTTTCCTTACTTCTTGGATCTGAAAGCTGTTTCATGACAATTTATATTCATGTTTTTGATTTGTGAAAATGGATGATAAAACAGAAAATTGAATTGAGGTAATAACAGAAAACAAAAAAATAATTCCAATCAAGTTTGTGTGTCAAATGTACATTAACAATAGAACAGGATTAAATGTTTCTCGGTAATTATTTATTACAAAATTATTAAATTCAAAAACATATCAATATCTGAACAAGTTGTCTCTACTTTATTGCGAAATAGTGTTCTTATATCTAAATATAATATATTTTAAATATTTGGTTCGTATTTCGTTATTTTGTTAATAGAACTAATATATATCAAATACCAAAAGTATTAGAATAACGCGTCATTATTGTGCGATATGCGGCATCATTGTGGGCGCATTTTTCGAAGTCGTAAACGTCATGCCGAACAGCTGATGTCGTACGACTTTGTACTCAACAACTACTACGCCTTTTTCGAAGTCGCAAGCGCCATGCCGAACAGTTGATGTACGACTTTGTACTACATCGTCTACTACGCATTTTTCGAAGTCGCAAGCGTCATGCCGAACAGCTGATGTCGTACGACTTTGTACTACAACAAATACTACTCATTCTGTTCAGCCAGTTAGACATAGGAAGCGCAACAACTTCAAGGGCGTCTGTGAAAGTTACGATTATTCACAATAATCTCGAAAAAAGACAAATCAATTCCCGCCATGCAAAAGTCAATTATGAAAGATGTCACGCAGACTCTGTTCTAATGCACACAGTATTAGAACATGTGCTAGATTTTTTGAAATGACAGCAAAAACACGGTTTGCAACAATTCGACGGCTGAACTTGTGTCTGAATTGCTTGTCGTTTTCTCATTCGAGATTGCAAAACGGCGTTTAATTGTGGAACGTGTAAACAACGCCACCATACCCTGTTGCATCGCGATGTTTCTAAACAATCGACTTAGGAAGAGTCCAGTCGGCATGGAAGGTCGTTTTCTCTTAAAATTCTAGATTGCAAAACGGCGTTTAATTGTGGAACGTGTAAACAACGCCACCATACCCTGTTGCATCGCGATGTTTCTAAACAATCGACTTAGGAAGAGTCCAGTCGACATGGAAGGTCGCACCTCTCTTTGTACCTCTCAGGTACAAAACCCTGAAGGTATTCCACGACGGTTCCGGTTCCTACACTAGTGATAGTGCACAAATCTCGGGCTTGAATGCGAAAGTAGCCGTTCAAGTCTCGAATCGGTGCTCGGTTGAGATAGGTTCCCCAAAGAATTCCAACTTACGAATTAAAGTAAAAGGGGTTTAATTCTCTCGAAGTTTACCGGAAACCTTTCAACCTCTTCGTTCGATCGCTCCGTGGTTGATCAAATACCTAGTCTCAATTTAGCCGACATGAATTTCCACAAAAGTAGAAAAGTCGATGTTTTGATTGGTGGGGATCTGTACCCACAAATCATTTGGGAAGGTTTTTGACTTCAAGTTGCGGAACAATTAATAGCTCAAGAGACGGTCACTAGATGGATACCCCGGGGTGACGGGGCCGAGGGCGGTTTCCTTTCGGAGAAACTTCCCTCCGAGATTTATCGATTTATTTTTAATCGTTTAACAATTTATTTTTGAAAATTTATTTTTTCAATTAATTGTAAATTTTATAGATTTTACTCAATTGTTCTCATTCTTTGGGAAATGAGAGAACATTTCCAGAACTCTGTATTTTATCAAACCTCATGACGAGTTGGACCATAACAAACACTTACATGTCATGTCCACCGCATACAAAACAAGAAGATCTAAAGCCGTACACAATATTCTAATGCTGAAATGAAGCGTAATTTACTCTTAGAGGTTTACGTTTCATTAAATTTGAATCCAAATTTATATCGAAATCAAATTCACGACTCATTTTGTCACCGGTTTGAATTCGATAGAAAATCCTCTGAATCGGAATTGGGAACAAGCCAATTTCGCCTCAATTCGATTCGAACATACAGAATCGGATTTGAAAACGACATATCGAAAGGTGGAACATGGCAATTCGATTTCGTATTGAATTTCGATCGAAATCGAAAACGGGAACATGCCTGAAAATAATGTATTTGTTCAAATCCGAGAACTCACCCCACGAATTTTCGTTCAGCTGCAAACCAGTTGGACAGTAAAGTTTGGTCTCTATGACCCACTGAGGAAAAAGAGGATAGAAGTGTGACTATTCACAAACTCTTTTGTCACACTTTTTCGACTCAAACGTATGACTTGCGGCGAATTGACTGAAAGCTACCCAGGTAACCCGGGTTACTCGAAATCGAACCCTTCTACTAAGAGTGTACACAGCAAGGGAGGTACAAGAGACGGTACCACCAATACAAAACCATTATGTGGGAAACACATTCGATGCGGCAGCGACAATGCGTGAAACGTTAAAATATTTTTACATTAGTTCTTATGGAGATGATTATTTTGATTGCAACACGACGACAAGATAAATATTGTCGTCCGTCGCGTCAACTTGGATCTATTTCTAATTTGAGAGACGACGACATGCATCAAATGTAAAGTTAGGCAAGTTGCCTCAAATAAAAATATTATTTTTTAAATATTTTTTACTTTTTTATATATTAAATTATATTTTGTTACACATTATCATTTTTTATAATTTCCATAGCTGTGTTGGCCTGAGTAATTACTCAGAAGAAAATTCTTGGTGACTATTTGTCCTGGCCGTCTTTTCGAGACATGTTCGAATGTCTAATCAGCGGCTGACCCCGGTAGAGAAGCTTTACTATTTAAACCAAAAAACTTCTGGAGAGGCGAAAGATATAGTGAAGAAGTCGCCTCTCACTCATGACGGTTTTTCTACCGCTATGCTTGTACGAAAATAAAAGAATTCTCATAATCAGCCAACTTTCTGTTTAAGTTCTGTTTAACCTCCCAGTGGTCCAGGTGGAATCAGGAAGTTCCATTAAAAAGCTGCAGCGGGACATAAATAATTGCATTTCAGCGTTGCTATTGTATGATATGGATATCAGCCATATTTGTGTATTTACAGTGTTCCACTAAAGTCTTCGTACATCAGTTAGCTTAAACTTTAATGATAAAAATCAATAATAACTAGTAAGAATTTTAAGTACAGGCATCTTTATTACACATCTATGATTTATATTTATTCATTTCAAAGTTATAGCTAAGGGCTATAACTATGAAAAAAAGTCACAAATTTGACTCCACTAAAGTCTTCGTACACTAATAATGAAAATTGTTAAAAAATATATAAGAAATTATTTTTATTATTATATTTATATATTATTTTTTTTCAGTTGCCCTTATTTTTAATAATGTCTTTAAGTTGGTATGCCATTATGCTAAGTCATGCTCCTTTTTTCAAAGATATTTCACATATTCTAAATGGGATTGATATCAAGAGTCGTTGATATTTGACCCAATTTGGAGGTTTGTAGTACAAGTAAATGTTAGTATAATGGGCCATTTCCTTAGGGAGATTATCTTGCTGATTGTAATATGTCTCTGTTACGCTCAATTTTTCAACAAAATTTCTATCAGAATGGAAAAGCATACTCAAAAATCCATTATTCTTTCATTAATACCAAGATTCCAATGCAGATGAAAGCCAGTATGGCCTATACCAAAGCTTCACCACCATGATTTAAACTGTAAATAGTGTGTTTTGGGTTGTAAGCTTCTCCTGGTTTTTACCACGCTCTAAGTCTACCATCAGAACCAAAAATGTTTTCTTTGGACTCATCAGACAATATAACATTGAGCCAGGACTCTGGTGAAGCGTTTAGATATTTCTAGGTAACGCTCTTTGCGTTTTACTGCATTTATCAGTGTCTTTTTGTAAGCTGTGCGATACTTGAACCCGGCATCAATCATAGATTTTTTCCAGTTTTAGAATTGGTTTGGAGAAGCACTATGGCAATCATGCGCTTGATTTTTAGGGGATCTGTATGTGTGAGAATTAAAGGCCATCCTGACTGGAACTTATTCTCTGCGCGCCTTTCATATTTAATGACATTTTTAATAGTATATTGATTACTGTACACAAGTTTTGTTATTTCCGCGCATGATTTTTACCATTTAAAGTGTAAATTTGATTTTACGCATTTGCACCGACAAATATTTACTATGCATTTCAAAATTTTTATTTTTAATAAATGTTTTTGAAATATCCACTAACTTGCTTGTTTATAGCCGAATTTGTGTCATGGAATATGTCGCACGTGTTTCGTTTATTTGTTTTTGCAAAGAACCGTTATCACCAACGAAAGATTCTCAGAAAAAGAGATCGAAGCGCAGGTGAATGCTTCGGTGTACGAAGACTTTAGTGGAGACTTTTTCCTTACTTCTTGGATCTGAAAGCTGTTTCATGACAATTTATATTCATGTTTTTGATTTGTGAAAATGGATGATAAAACAGAAAATTTAATTGAGGTAATAACAGAAAACAAAAAAATAATTCCAATCAAGTTTGTGTGTCAAATGTACATTAACAATGGAACAGGATTAAATGTTTCTCGGTAATTATTTATTACAAAATTATTAAATTCAAAAACATATCAATATCTGAACAAGTTGTCTCTACTTTATTGCGAAATAATGTTCTTATATCCAAATATAATATATTTTAAATATTTGGTTCGTATTTCGTTATTTTGTTAATAGAACTAATATATATCAAATACCAAAAGTATTAGAATAACGCGACACTATTGTGCGATATGCGGCATCATTGTGAGCGCATTTTTCGAAGTCGTAAACGTCATGCCGAACAGCTGATGTCGTACGACTTTGTACTCAACAACTACTACGCCTTTTTCGAAGTCGCAAGCGCCATGCCGAACAGTTGATGTACGACTTTGTACTACATCGTCTACTACTCATTCTGTTCAGCCAGTTAGACATAGGAAGCGCAACAACTTCAAGGGCGTCTGTGAAAGTTACGATTATTCACAATAATCTCGAAAAAAGACAAATCAATTCCCGCCATGCAAAAGTCAATTATGAAAGATGTCACGCAGACTCTGTTCTAATGCACACAGTATTAGAACATGTGCTAGATTTTTTGAAATGACAGCAAAAACACGGTTTGCAACAATTCGACGGCTGAACTTGTGTCTGAATTGCTTGTCGTTTTCTCATTCGAGATTGCAAAACGGCGTTTAATTGTGGAACGTGTAAACAACGCCACCATACCCTGTTGCATCACGATGTTTCTAAACAATCGACTTAGGAACAGTCCAGTCGACATGGAAGGTCGTTTTCTCATAAAATTCGAGATTGCAAAACGGCGTTTAATTGTGGAACGTGTAAACAACGCCACCATACCCTGCTGCATCTCGATGTTTCTAAACAATCGACTTGGGAAGAGTCCAGTCGACATGGAAGGTCGCACCCAATACCTATCAGCTACAAAACTCTGAAGGTATTTCCACGACGGTACCGGTTCCTACACTAGTGATAGTGCACAAATCTCGGGCTTGAATGCGAAAGTAGCCGTTCAAGTCTCGAATCGGTGCTCGGTTGAGATAGGTTCTCCAAAGAATTCCAACTTACGAATTAAAGTAAAAGGGGTTTAATTCTCTCGAAGTTTACCGGAAACCTTTCAACCTCTTCGTTCGATCGCTCCGTGGTTGATCAAATACCTAGTCTCAATTTAGCCGACATGAATTTCCACAAAAGTAGAAAAGTCGATGTTTTGATTGGTGGGGATCTGTACCCACAAATCATTTGGGAAGGTTTTTGACTTCAAGTTGCGGAACAATTAATAGCTCAAGAGACGGTCACTAGATGGATACCCCGGGGTGACGGGGCCGAGGGCGGTTTCCTTTCGGAGAAACTTCCCTCCGAGATTTATCGATTTATTTTTAATCGTTTAACAATTTATTTTTGAAAATTTATTTTTTCAATTAATTGTAATTTTTATAGATTTTACTCAATTGTTCTCATTCTTTGGGAAATGAGAGAACATTTCCAGAACTCTGTATTTTATCAAACCTCATGACGAGTTGGACCATAACAAACACTTAGAGGTTTACGTTTCATTAAATTTGAATCCAAATTCATATCGAAATCAGATTCACGACTCATTTTGTCACCGGTTTGAATTCGATAGAAAATCCTCTGAATCGGAATTGGAAACAAGCCAATTTCGCCTCAATTCGATTCGAACATACAGAATCGGAAAACGACATATAGAAAGTTGGAACATGGCAATTCGATTTCGTATTGAATTTCGATCGAAATCGAAAACGGGAACATGCCTGAAAATAATGTATTTGTTCAAATCCGAGAACTCGCCCCACGAACTTTCGTGCAGCTGCAAACCAGTTGGACAGTAAAGTTTGGTCTCTATGACCCACTGAGGAAAAAGAGGATAGAAGTGTGACTATTCACAAACTCTTTTGTCGCACTTTTTCGACTCAAACGTATGACTTGCGGCGAATTGACTGAAAGCTACCCAGGTAACCCGGGTTACTCGAAATCGAACCCTTCTACTAAGAGTGTACACAGCAAGGGAGGTACAAGAGACGGTACCACCAACACAAAACCATTATGTGGGAAACACATTCGAAGCGGCAGAAATTTTTTTTTGAAATTTCGACTTTCTTGTAAATCGTTTTGAGAATTTGTTGAAGAATTCTCTTAAAATCTCCACATTTGTTTTCGGTCTGTTTTCCAACTGATTGATTCAATAGTAAATCAATTTCCGAACCCAAGGAAATTGATGCCCTCCCCTTGTCTAGTCACAGTATCCGGTAGATATGGTTGTTTTTCATGGTGACTATTTGTCCTGGCCGTCTTTTGGAGACATGTTCGAATGTCTAATCAGCGGCTGACCCCGGTAGAAAAGCTCTACTATTTAAACCAAAACACTTCTGGAGAGGCGAAAGATATATTGAAGAAGTCGCCTCTCACTCATGACGGTTTTTCTACCGCTATGCTTGTACGAAAATAAAAGAATTCTCATAATCAGCCAACTTAAAGTTCTGTTTAACCTCCCAGTGGTCCAGGTGGAATCAGGAAGTTCCATTAAAAAGCTGCAGCGGGACATAAATAAATAATTGCATTTCAGCGTTGCTATTGTATGATATGGATATCAGCCATATTTGTGTATTTACAGTGTTCCACTAAAGTCTTCGTACATCAGTTAGCTTAAACTTTAATGATAAAAATCAATAAAAACTAGTAAGAATTTTAAGTACAGGCATCTTTATTACACATCTATGATTTTTATTTATTCATTTCAAAGTTATAGCTAAGGGCTATAACTATGAAAAAAAGTCACAAATTTGACTCCACTAAAGTCTTCGTACACTAATAATGAAAATTGTTAAAAAATATATAAGAAATTATTTTTATTATTATATTTATATATTATTTTTTTCAGTTGCCCTTATTTTTAATAATGTCTTTAAGTTGGTATGCCATTATGCTAAGTCATGCTCCTTTTTTCAAAGATATTTCACATATTCTAAATGGGATTGATATCAAGAGTCGTTGATATTTGACCCAATTTGGAGGTTTGTAGTACAAGTAAATGTTAGTATAATGGGCCATTTCCTTAGGGAGATTATCTTGCTGATTGTAATATGTCTCTGTCACGCTCAATTTTTCAACAAAATTTCTATCAGAATGGAAAAGCATACTCAAAAATCCATTATTCTTTCATTAATACCAAGATTCCAATGCAGATGAAAGCCAGTATGGCCTATACCAAAGCTTCACCACCATGATTTAAACTGTAAATAGTGTGTTTTGGGTTGTAAGCTTCTCCTGGTTTTTACCACGCTCTAAGTCTACCATCAGAACCAAAAATGTTTTCTTTGGACTCATCAGACAATATAACATTGCGCCAGGACTCAGGTGAAGCGTTTAAATATTTCTAGGTAACGCTCTTTGCGTTTTACTGCATTTATCAGTGTCTTTTTGTAAGCTGTGCGATACTTGAACCCGGCATCAATCATAGATTTTTTCCAGTTTTAGAATTGGTTTGGAGAAGCACTATGGCAATCATGCGCTTGATTTTTAGGGGATCTGTATGTGTGAGAATTAAAGGCCATCCTGACTGGAACTTATTCTCTGCGCGCCTTTCATATTTAATGACATTTTTAATAGTATATTGATTACTGTACACAAGTTTTGTTATTTCCGCGCATGATTTTTACCATTTAACGTGTAAATTTGATTTTACGCATTTGCACCGACAAATATTTACTATGCATTTCAAAATTTTATTTTTAACAAATGTTTTTGAAATATCCACTAACTTGCTTGTTTATAGCCGAATTTGTGTCATGGAATATGTCGCACGTGTTTCGTTTATTTGTTTTTGCAAAGAACCGTTATCACCAACGAAAGATTCTCAGAAAAAGAGATCGAAGCGCAGGTGAATGCTTCGGTGTACGAAGACTTTAGTGGAGACTTTTCCTTACTTCTTGGATCTGACAGCTGTTTCATGACAATTTATATTCATGTTTTTGATTTGTGAAAGTGGATGATAAAAATTTAATTGAGGTAATAACAGAAAACAAAAAAAATTATTCCAATCAAGTTTGTGTGTTAAATGTACATTAACAATGGAACAGGATTAAATGTTTCTCGGTAATTATTTATTACAA
This sequence comes from Coelopa frigida, assembly GCA_017309665.1. NCBI lineage: Eukaryota > Metazoa > Arthropoda > Insecta > Diptera > Coelopidae > Coelopa > Coelopa frigida. Next base: position 11,048,986 of record CM029563.1, read on the forward strand.
AATTATTAAATTCAAAAACATATCAATATCTGAACAAGTTGTCTCTACTTTATTGAAAAATAATGTTCTTATATCCAAATATAATATATTTTAAATATTTGGTTCGTATTTCGTTAATTTGTTAATAGAACTAATATATATCAAATACCAAAAGTATTAGAATAACGCGTCACTATTGTGCGATATGACCAAGACGCGCGGCATCATTGTGGGCGCATTTTTCGAAGTCGTAAACGTCATGCCGAACAGCTGATGTCGTACGACTTTGTACTACAACAAATACTACTCATTCTGTTCAGCCAGTTAGACATAGGAAGCGCAACAACTTCAAGGGCGTCTGTGAAAGTTACGATTATTCACAATAATCTCGAAAAAAGACAAATCAATTCCCGCCATGCAAAAGTCAATTATGAAAGATGTCACGCAGACTCTGTTCTAATTCACACAGTATTAGAACATGTGCTAGATTTTTTGAAATGACAGCAAAAACACGGTTTGCAACAATTCGACGGCTGAACTTGTGTCTGAATTGCTTGTCGTTTTCTCATTCGAGATTGCAAAACGGCGTTTAATTGTGGAACGTGTAAACAACGCCACCATACCCTGTTGCATCACGATGTTTCTAAACAATCGACTTAGGAACAGTCCAGTCGACATGGAAGGTCGTTTTCTCATAAAATTCGAGATTGCAAAACGGCGTTTAATTGTGGAACGTGTAAACAACGCCACCATACCCTGCTGCATCTCGATGTTTCTAAACAATCGACTTGGGAAGAGTCCAGTCGACATGGAAGGTCGCACCCAATACCTATCAGCTACAAAACTCTGAAGGTATTTCCACGACGGTACCGGTTCCTACACTAGTGATAGTGCACAAATCTCGGGCTTGAATGCGAAAGTAGCCGTTCAAGTCTCGAATCGGTGCTCGGTTGAGATAGGTTCTCCAAAGAATTCCAACTTACGAATTAAAGTAAAAGGGGTTTAATTCTCTCGAAGTTTACCGGAAACCTTTCAACCTCTTCGTTCGATCGCTCCGTGGTTGATCAAATACCTAGTCTCAATTTAGCCGACATGAATTTCCACAAAAGTAGAAAAGTCGATGTTTTGATTGGTGGGGATCTGTACCCACAAATCATTTGGGAAGGTTTTTGACTTCAAGTTGCGGAACAATTAATAGCTCAAGAGACGGTCACTAGATGGATACCCCGGGGTGACGGGGCCGAGGGCGGTTTCTTTCGGAGAAACTTCCCTCCGAGATTTATCGATTTATTTTTAATCGTTTAACAATTTATTTTTGAAAATTTATTTTTTCAATTAATTGTAATTTTTATAGATTTTACTCAATTGTTCTCATTCTTTGGGAAATGAGAGAACATTTCCAGAACTCTGTATTTTATCAAACCTCATGACGAGTTGAACCACTTAGAGGTTTACGTTTCATTAAATTTGAATCCAAATTCATATCGAAATCAGATTCACGACTCATTTTGTCACCGGTTTGAATTCGATAGAAAATCCTCTGAATCGGAATTGGAAACAAGCCAATTTCGCCTCAATTCGATTCGAACATACAGAATCGGAAAACGACATATCGAAAGTTGGAACATGGCAATTCGATTTCGTATTGAATTTCGATCGAAATCGAAAACGGGAACATGCCTGAAAATAATGTATTTGTTCAATTCCGAGAACTCGCCCCACGAACTTTCCTGCAGCTGCAAACCAGTTGGACAGTAAAGTTTGGTCTCTATGACCCACTGAGGAAAAAGAGGATAGTAGTGTGACTATTCACAAACTCTTTTATCGCACTTTTTCGACTCAAACGTATGACTTGCGGCGAATTGACTGAAAGCTACCCAGGTAACCCGGGTTACTCGAAATCGAACCCTTCTACTAAGAGTGTACACAGCAAGGGAGGTACAAGAGACGGTACCACCAACACAAAACCATTATGTGGGAAACACATTCGAAGCGGCAGAAATTTTTTTTTGAAATTTCGACTTTCTTGTAAATCGTTTTGAGAATTTGTTGAAGAATTCTCTTAAAATCTCCACATTTGTTTTCGGTCTGTTTTCCAACTGATTGATTCAATAGTAAATCAATTTCCGAACCCAAGGAAATTGATGCCCTCCCCTTGTCTAGTCACAGTATCCGGTAGATATGGTTGTTTTTCATGGTGACTATTTGTCCTGGCCGTCTTTTGGAGACATGTTCGAATGTCTAATCAGCGGCTGACCCCGGTAGAAAAGCTCTACTATTTAAACCAAAACACTTCTGGAGAGGCGAAAGATATATTGAAGAAGTCGCCTCTCACTCATGACGGTTTTTCTACCGCTATGCTTGTACGAAAATAAAAGAATTCTCATAATCAGCCAACTTAAAGTTCTGTTTAACCTCCCAGTGGTCCAGGTGGAATCAGGAAGTTCCATTAAAAAGCTGCAGCGGGACATAAATAAATAATTGCATTTCAGCGTTGCTATTGTATGATATGGATATCAGCCATATTTGTGTATTTACAGTGTTCCACTAAAGTCTTCGTACATCAGTTAGCTTAAACTTTAATGATAAAAATCAATAAAAACTAGTAAGAATTTTAAGTACAGGCATCTTTATTACACATCTATGATTTTTATTTATTCATTTCAAAGTTATAGCTAAGGGCTATATATATAAGAAATTATTTTTATTATTATATTTATATATTATTTTTTTTCAGTTGCCCTTATTTTTAATAATGTCTTTAAGTTGGTATGCCATTATGCTAAGTCATGCTCCTTTTTTCAAAGATATTTCACATATTCTAAATGGGATTGATATCAAGAGTCGTTGATATTTGACCCAATTTGGAGGTTTGTAGTACAAGTAAATGTTAGTATAATGGGCCATTTCCTTAGGGAGATTATCTTGCTGATTGTAATATGTCTCTGTCACGCTCAATTTTTCAACAAAATTTCTATCAGAATGGAAAAGCATACTCAAAAATCCATTATTCTTTCATTAATACCAAGATTCCAATGCAGATGAAAGCCAGTATGGCTTATACCAAAGCTTCACCACCATGATTTAAACTGTAAATAGTGTGTTTTGGGTTGTAAGCTTCTCCTGGTTTTTACCACGCTAAGTCTACCATCAGAACCAAAAATGTTTTCTTTGGACTCATCAGACAATATAACATTGCGCCAGGACTCAGGTGAAGTGTTTAGATATTTCTAGGTAACGCTCTTTGCGTTTTACTGCATTTATCAGTGTCTTTTTGTAAGCTGTGCGATACTTGAACCCGGCATCAATCATAGATTTTTTCCAGTTTTAGAATTGGTTTGGAGAAGCACTATGGCAATCATGCGCTTGATTTTTAGGGGATCTGTATGTGTGAGAATTAAAGGCCATCCTGACTGGAACTTATTCTCTGCGCGCCTTTCATATTTAATGACATTTTTAATAGTATATTGATTACTGTACACAAGTTTTGTTATTTCCGCGCATGATTTTTACCATTTAACGTGTAAATTTGATTTTACGCATTTGCACCGACAAATATTTACTATGCATTTCAAAATTTTATTTTTAACAAATGTTTTTGAAATATCCACTAACTTGCTTGTTTATAGCAGAATTTGTGTCATGGAATATGTCGCACGTGTTTCGTTTATTTGTTTTTGCAAAGAACCGTTATCACCAACGAAAGATTCTCAGAAAAAGAGATCGAAGCGCAGGTGAATGCTTCGGTGTACGAAGACTTTAGTGGAGACTTTTCCTTACTTCTTGGATCTGACAGCTGTTTCATGACAATTTATATTCATGTTTTTGATTTGTGAAAGTGGATGATAAAAATTTAATTGAGGTAATAACAGAAAACAAAAAAAATTATTCCAATCAAGTTTGTGTGTTAAATGTACATTAACAATGGAACAGGATTAAATGTTTCTCGGTAATTATTTATTACAAAATTATTAAATTCAAAAACATATCAATATCTGAACAAGTTGTCTCTACTTTATTGCAAAATAATGTTCTTATATCCAAATATAATATATTTTAAATATTTGGTTCGTATTTCGTTAATTTGTTAATAGAACTAATATATATCAAATACCAAAAGTATTAGAATAACGCGTCACTATTGTGCGATATGACCAAGACGCGCGGCATCATTGTGGGCGCATTTTTCGCAGTCGTAAACGTCATGCCGAACAGCTGATGTCGTACGACTTTGTACTACAACAACTACTACGTAAGCACAGATTACCAGATATGAAACTAGAAATGCCGCTTGTATGTGGTTGTTAAAATGATTTGATGGTGTGTGTGAAAAACACGAAATAGCGCCAGCGGATTTTTTTGGAACCTACATTTGTCGTCGAAAAGCGCCAGCGGAATTTTTCGGAACCTACATTTTGCGCTTCATTATTCACCAAAGTTCACCTCCGCTGTCTGAAATTGCATCTCTTGTTCTTCTTGAGAAAGAATGTGAAAATTTTAAATTTTGGAAATCCTCCCTCCCTTACTTGTTAGAGCCTCAAGGCAATATACGCAATCTAGGCTATGCCCAAAAGCTATAGTTCAATTTTCAATTAATTTGGATTTCCCAAATCAACATAATCACAAATTACATTTCTGTAATTTTTCCAAATTTTTGATGTTTGGTAAATCTAATTGAGATGAAAATCAGCTGATTTGTTTCACCAAAAGTTGACTTTTAGCGATGCCACTTTTTTATAAATAATTCACCTCAAAATGTTTCGGATTAGAGATTGAATAAAATTTGCACTTACAAATGAGATATATATTTCAAATCACAAAAACAAATACAAATTATTGGCCTTACAGCACCCGAAGGGCAATAATTTGTGTTGTGCGTTTCTAATGCTTTACACCAATGAAAGATAGTCTAATGCCGAAAGACAGTCTAATGCTGAAAGACAGTCTAATGCCGCATCCGAACGTCTGGGGTGAGAGTTTTTTCATTGCAAGTAATACTAGCATTACTCGCCGAGATGTGAAGGCCGTAAAGAAGAATTGATGTTCCCGAAACGGGAAGTGAACCCGACACTGTCGACTCGAAAGCAATGCATTTAGCCACCGATGATACCTCCACGTATTTTAAAGCATTTCATATCTGAGAATCTGTGACTTGCACACTATTAGTTTGGCAGAGAAAGTGAACCAAATTCCAAATAATGTACTAATATACCCACATTTATCAACAAAAGATATGGCATTGCACTATATTTGATGTTTAAGAGGTGAACTCACGTACACAATCTGTGTATTCACCAATCGCATAAAAAAGAGATTTTTTTTGACGTTTAGCCTCAAATGTCAGAAGATTCAAATCTGGTAATCTGTGGTCGCAAGCGCCATGCCGAACAGCTGATGTACGACTTTGTACTACATCGTCTACTACGCATTTTTCAAAGTCGCAAGCGTCATGCCGAACAGCTGATGTCGTACGACTTTGTACTACAACAAATACTACTCATTCTGTTCAGCCAGTTAGACATACGAAGCGCAACAACTTCAAGGGCGTCTGTGAAAGTTACGATTTCTCACAATAATCTCGAAAAAAGACGCATCAATTCCCACCATGCAAATGTCAATTACGTAAGATGTCACGCAGACTTTGTTCTAATGCACACAGTATTAGAACATGTGCTAGATTTTTTGAAATGACAGCAAAAACACGGTTTGCAACAATTCGACGGCTGAACTTGTGTCTGAATTGCTTGTCGTTTTCTCATTCGAGATTGCAAAACGGCGTTTAATTGTGGAACGTGTAAACAACGCCACCATACCCTGTTGCATCGCGATGTTTCTAAACAATCGACTTAGGAAGAGTCCAGTCGACATGGAAGGTCGCACCTCTCTTTGTACCTCTCAAGTACAAAACCCTGAAGGTATTTCACGACGGTTCCGGTTCCTACACTAGTGATAGTGCACAAATCTCGGGCTTGAATGCGAAAGTAGCCGTTCAAGTCTCGAATCGGTGCTCGGTTGAGATAGGTTCTCCAAAGAATTCCAACTTACGAATTAAAGTAAAAGGGGTTTAATTCTCTCGAAGTTGACCGGAAACTTTTCAACCTCTTCGTTCGATCGCTCCGTGGTTGATCAAATACCTAGTCTCAATTTAGCCGACATGAATTTCCACAAAAGTAGAAAAGTCGATGTTTTGATTGGTGGGGATCTGTACCCACAAATCATTTGGGAAGGTTTTTGACTTCAAGTTGCCGAACAACTAATAGCTCAAGAGACGGTCATTAGATGGATACCCCGGGGTGACGGGGCCGAGGACGGTTTCCTTTCGGAGAAACTTCCCTCCGAGAAGAATCGACCGGGGATGAAGGGCTGGAGATCGAAGCGCTCGTTGAGGAGGATCCTCACCGTCCCGCGGAAGTGCAACCTCCTCTCCCCAATCCTTGCATCGAGCTCGTGAATCCTTCTGCGAGTTCGGTGCGACGGAACGATGGCGCCAGTCAAGTGGCTGAGTCTCGTCGCTTCCGTCCCCATTTACACGCTGACCGCCGGAGAACGGAGCGTTTGCCCAAGACAGCAAACTAGGCTGGATTGACACAATTTTAAACCCCCCTCACAAACTGACAAACATTGTTCAATGTTTTAGGTTTTGTGTATATAGGAATCGTCGGAAGTCTCCACTTTGATGTGTAGAGGCGTCCGGAGTTTTCCGACGTTCACTTACAATTTAAATCACATAGGTGATAGTTCTTACATTTCGATTATCACAAGTGAGAGTACTTCGTTTTGCTTCACATAAGTGAAAGACGACATGCTTTCTAGATAACATAGGTGATAGTTCTCAAATTTTGGATCTCATTGTTTTGGACCACCTAGGTGATTATTATATTGTGCAAATAAAGAATATTTACTGCCCCCAAACTACTACAGTGTTGTGTTTCTCTACACGACGATTTGCTGCGGTAAGAGTTTGGCTGCTGATTTTAGTTGCCGGAGGGACAATTTTGGTTTTGCCGACGGCATTTCAACTGCGCGAAACATCCGCCCCCAGCCCCGCTACTAAGTCCACAGCGGCACCAACCAACTCACTGTCGAGTGCGCTCTACATTGCGATTGATGCCGGGTTCAAGTATCGAACATCTCACAAAATGCCACTGACGTTGGGAAATATCTAAACTCTGAGTTTTGGCGCAATGTAATATTCTCTGATCAGTTCAAAGAAAACATGGCTTTCATCTGCATTGGAAACTTGGATATAATAGCTATGTTTTTTCATAAACGAGTTCCAAAAAACAACTGTTTATTGAATGTCAATTTGCAAAATAAATTTATATAAACACTAGCGCACTTCGCTACCGTGGTCCACTTCGCTCCTGGGCACTACCCCTCACCGCCCATTACCCTCCCTTTTCCTTACCACCCACAATTGAAATTCTCTTGTAGCTATTTATTTTCCCTATGGATTCAATTAAATTAATTATAATTTCTAATTAATATTGTATATCTTAAATGTATTTTTCTTTTTTTCGACATTCGATATTGTAGCAACTATTTTTATTGTAAATCCTGGTTTAGTCATGATCTTTTCATACATATCAATAGTGGGTGTCCCATAAACTATTTTGATTTATTTCTGTTTACTGTTTTCAATGTAAATATTTGTTTAAAACATTTATACGCAACTATCCCTATCTATCAACACCCCATTTATTTATTATATATTCTCTTTCCCTTTCTTAAATGTTGTATTTCATGGTTTTTGTCATGATCTTTTAACACTGATCATTCGAAGGCGTACCCATCTAACAACTCACCAACGTTTTTGGTTTGTTTTTCATATGTAAAAAGTTGTAAGTAATGGCTTTTTCATAATTTTTTTAACATAAAACCATCACGGATGTATAGTTAACAACTCACCAAAGTTTCATCTCAATCGGATGGACGATGCGTGAGTACATTGTATTCGAACACATAAAAGTTCATTTTATAGATAAATATAAAAATATAAAAAAAAAATATATAAAATTAAATTATTATTACATTTATTTCAAACGATCCTCTTGATGTAGACGATGTTTCCTTTTATAAAGCTCGTCGTTTCATAATACCATGTGTGGTGTATGTCGTTCAGCACCACTCCTCTTGAGATTGTTCAGACTTTTCACGCCTCTCTTGTAATTGGATCTCAATTAATGTATTTTCAGGTGCATGTCCTTCTTGCCGGCATAGGGTAGAACTCGCGATACCTTTATGGGAGCATTAGTTATACACATTCTTTTTCTCGCGGTCACTATATACCTTGGTTTTAACGTCCAACAATACGAAAGTGAGTTCAATAATATCATCAATAAGTAATACTTTTTCTTCTTTTCGTGAAACCACGCCTCGCTGAGTAAATAAAATGAAAAGTTTGACATAAAACGAAGATATGACGGCAAAATTGTACAAGAATGACAATAATGACCAGAAATATCAAAAATGTCTGTGTGATGCATACATGCATTTTTATCTATAGTGTATAATGCCCATTACAGCGATCGTTATTGTTGAAATAACAAATAGAAGTATGTCCCAGTAGATTTCCTTTCCGAACACAGTGAACAAGTTGTTTCCTTTCGAGATCTCAACCAGAATACATCACGTGCATAAAGTGAAGTTCAAAATTAAATGTTTAAGTAAATTGTTTTTATTTTATTAAGTGGTAAGAAATCATTGTCATTTCAGCATTGTACGTGTTGTACAAAAATGTGCGTTCACACGAGCCAAATTTTTGGCTGAAATCAGATTTTCAAAAAAGCCGTTCATCCACGACAAAATCGATTTTTATGTCAGACTAGCGGTTTGCCTGGTCCACCCAGGCGATAACTCAAAAACTCGCGAAGTATGCTTTGAAAGGCTCTGGATTCCCGGGATTCTTTACACTTTTCGGAGCTTTGTTGATATGTCAAATTATATTTCAATGGGTACTCAATGTGGCCGGTAATGAAAGATTTGTTTGTTAAATTTTTAAAATATTATTAAGATTTGATATTTCAAAAACGTTAAAGTTTCAATATAAATTAATTAAACAATTTGTATGATGATCCAAATTTTTTTTTAAGTTAAAAAAATATATTACCATTTGTGTTGGGATTTGAACCTGCATTCCGAAGCTTTAAAGGTCAAAGAAAAATAGAGTAGATCCCAACCATAAATCAAAAAGTGACGAAACGGGGATACTTTCAAAATTTGTGGGGGTATCAAAAAATTTTGTGGGCGCATTTTTCGTCTATGTGCTAGTGTAGACTACTTAGAAAATTAAACAAAAATCGGTTTCATCGCTTTCATCCCGTGTGGTACTTTCGATTGTACTAAATTCTGAAATAATGGGGGCGCGGCAGAGGGCAGGTCCATCATTTTCTGCGGTGCGCCATTTCTAGTTTCAAAATGATGTTCCTTCCTATTCTAACACCATAAGAAAGTGAATTCGTAGTGATGGAAATAATAAATTTCTGATAAACAAAAACTAAATTCATTATTTATCGAATTTCACATATAAAAATCAAAATAAATTATGTTCAAACCACAAAAAAACCGTTATAATAACAATTTTTAAAATCGTAGTAGATTTTACGAAAAGTGTTAAGTACTACAATCGCAGCACACTCCGAAACCTTGGCGTAGGTCATTATCAAAAAATACACACAACACGAAACAACATAAAACCTGCATAAACCAACATAAATCGTGCAGAAGGGCGAACGCTCGGGCGCTGGGGTTTTTTGTGACCGCTTTACTCCAACTCGTGCTCAGTGTTGCCGGGTTCCAAAAAATTCTCAAATACCCCTAGAATCCCTATTTTTGGTATAACTTAAAACTTTTGTATTTGATGTCCGATTTTATCATAACTTATATCCAGAGTTCGTAAAAAATCGCTCGAAATACCAATCAGTTGTACTTTATCCCTGAAATAAGGCTCAGCTCACGAGCGAGTGGTATTTTACCACTCACGAGTGGTATCAATCCAATCGCTTAGAGTGGTAAACATACGACTCATGAGTGGTATTCTTGCTCACTAGTGGAAAGAATACCACTCGTGAGTGGTATATGCGTCAACAAGAATACCACTCGCGAGTGGTATATGAGTCATCAAGAATACCACTCGGGAGTGGTATTTCCTGGTCGGGTGTCATATTTTCAGCCGAACAACCGACCGAATACGACTTCGTGCATATAGCTGTTTTCTACCCCTAACTTCGTCTCTTGGGTGACCACAACAACAACAGTAGCTACAATTACATATGAAATGTGATGTTTGTCGTCCTTTTTATACATTTTTTAATTTGGCGAAACTGAAAAACTGACGAAAATTTGACTGTTGAGGTTTACCCAAAACATACATAAATCAAAATAAAATGTCTATGTGATTCCTACAATGAAAAGTAATAGTATTTAAAAAATATGTTCCGGTGGAATTAAGTAATATAGTTCTGCATCCTTGTTCATGTCCTGAAGTGGTTTTTACCCTTTTATAATAAAAAACAGGTACCTATTTGATATCTATATCTATTTCATTGGCATGACACAAAATGACATTCCATTTTCGTTTTCTACCTTGCATCGACAACCGCGAGTGGTATTCTTGTTGACGCATATACCACTCACGAGTGGTATACTTTCCACTCGTAAGCAAGAATACCACTCGTGAGTCGTATGTTTACCACTCCTGAGCGAGTCGACTGATACTACTCGTGAGTGGTAAAATACCTCTCGCTCGTGTGTGGTAAAATTACGGCTCATGAGCCGTACTTTCAGAGAGCTATTGAAAAAAAAAAAAACGTTTTACGAACCCTGCTTATATCATAAGAATATTGGTGAAGTGAACTATGTAAATCCTATATTTTGCAACCGTATGGGGGGCAATTATCTGATATTTCGAAAGATCTTGACAAATTATTTAAATTTTATATCTCATTTTCTAAATTTCACCAATAAATAAAGATGTTATAATGCTTCTAAATTTTAATACAAATGATATGCAATTTGGGTTGTTTAGCTCAAGGACGCAGGTTCAAATCTCCATTAAACTAAAAAAATAATAATAATAATAATATTTTGCAGTATTTTGCTATCGGTAACAAACTATAGCATAAAAAATCGAATTCTACAAAGTTTAAAGCGTTGTAAGTTTTTTATTTGTGAGCGAAATTTAGAAAATGAGATGAGTTATACCTTTAAAACGATTTTGGCGGTTTTTAGGGCGTGGCAGAGGCGTAAACTTTTAGTGTCCTGAAATTATCTTAAGGTATGAGGGGCGGACTTTTACAGCTTTTATTTTGGTATGGAAGCGAGACCCACCCTAGTGTACATTTTATCCATATTTGAACTTTTGGTTCATAATTTTCTGTGGTCCGCCATTTTCCATATACCTGTGGAATCCACGTAGAAAAGTAGAACCGGTTTTACACTTTTAAATGTTTCGAGGGTGTACAAAAGGCGGATTCATCATTTTCTGTGGTCTATGTGCCAGTGGAACCCACGAAGAAAATCGGGAAAACAGATTTCACCCGTGTATTTTTGATATTTATACTTTTGAAATTTGTTCTTATAAGTGTAGTCTTTACATTTTGTGGGCGTTGCAGAGGGCGGGTCCATCCTTTTCTATGATTCTTCATTTTCCGTCTATGTACCAGTAGAAAAACAATCGGTCGAATCGGTTTCACATCGTGTTTTTTCAAAATTTGCTTGTACGTGTATTTTGTGGGCGTGTCAAAGGGCGGATCCCCTTTTCAATAAAGGGGATTCGTAGCAAATGCTGCTAAAAATCGTAGTATACGTATATATGTTTATTTCAAAAATATTGTGGTTAGCTAAGATAAAAAAAAATTTTAAATTATGGCAATACCAAATAAATCTCACGAATTGCTAATTATTTCGCCTTGTACGTATGTTGCTCGATTTTGTTGTATCTTATATCGTTGGAAAGGTGGTGGTGGTAACCTATGTTTCTTATGACCTTTGATCCTGTCTTAGGGGAACATTTTTCAAATCTCGTATTTCTTCCAGGCGTTTGGCGGTATATTATTTCATATATCGAAAGAGCTCGACATTAATTAAGATTTAATATGTTAAAGTCTAAATTTCCTCCAGAAATAAAAAAGTTAGAGCGTTTTAAGTTTTAGTACAAATCGTATGCAATTTGGTTTTTTAAGCTCAGAGACTTCAAATCCCCATCCAACTAAAATGTTATTTTTTTTTTGCAATTCGTAAAAAAAATTGAATTGAATTTAATTTTATACTAAAGCCATTTTTAATGTTTTTAGGGCGCGGCATAACCTATCATATGAGGGGCGGACAAATATGATTTTTTTTTTACCCATCCTTGCAATCGGCCACCAACATGACACACCAACATGAGAATTTAAAACAAAATTCGATAGAAAAGCACAGTTTAGAAACCGTGCTAGCTTTTGAAATTTGCTAGATGTAGGGCAGTAGGGTAGGCGGTGAGCTGATCATTTTTTAGGGTTTTAAAAAATTTGTAATTCAAACAAATGGACGGTATTTCAGGAATAGCAAAGATTCGGACCTTGTGAAACGAAGTTTACGTTGTAAATGGGCAAAAGTTATACTGAAGAGCTAAAAATCAAACAACATCTATACTTTAAATCAAAATACTTTTCGTACTGCTGAGTACGTTTTAGGTTTGTTAAAGTAAGGCATAGTGACTTCACCTGCAGACGACGATAGCGGCCCCAATTGCCATGCCCCCTCGTCAAACCAAAACTTCCTCTCTCACGCTTTTCCCTCCAGGCGAGCGTCCAAAGAAGACACTGGCTAGACAGTCAGCCACTATCGACCCAGTGCTCTCTACCTCGGGCGTAAACAAGCCCTCGTCGGCCAAGCCCCGGCCATCTCCCAAGGCTGCTGCCCCTCATACCGGAGCTACAAGGCCGCGGGCCGATGTGTCTGGGCCGGCCATCCCCAAGCCTGCTGCTCCGCATAGCGCAGCGGCAAGGCAGATCACCCCTTCTGCCAGAGCGTACCGCATTCAGCGTTCCTGATTTCCTCATCAGGAAGCTGGCCAACAGGCCTGACGAGTCTCTCTCCGATAAGGAAAGGTCCTCTCTCGTCTGGGCCAGGCTGAATGTTGAGCATCGGCCCCCTGGCGCTCCACACCCACTGAAGCTGCAAAGCGACAGCGGTCGAAGGAGACGCCAAGCGGATCCCAACCCCCTTCGCAAAAGAAGGCGAGACTCATACCGCCCAGAACTAGGACTAAGGCAACCTTTAGCGAGATTGCGAAAGGGAGCCTAGTCTGGGCGGTCATTGATCGCAGCAACAGCGACGGCTCCATATCTCCCAGTAACTGGAAAGTAGTGGAGCAGGCCCTGATCCTTGACTTCTTCAAGATCATGGACCCTGGGCCTACTCCAGCTTGTGCTGCAGCAGGCCTACACCAAGGCCATGTCCGCCTGGTTGCCTGTGCGGATCAGCGGAGCGCTGGGACCGAATTCCCAGAAGGCCCCGGTCGAAGGCTGTGCTGCAGCGGCTGATAAAAGCCTGCAATCCAGATCTCCCAACCTCCGACTGGACGGTGGCAAAGGTGGGTGAGGCCAGGGATGGTAATCCTCAACGAGGAATCCCTGACTCTCCTGGCTGAAAAGAATTGGGCCATATATTATGGCTTTGGGACCATTCGCCTCAGGGTGTACCGTAGCGATAAAGCCGACGGCACCCGCAGCCAGCTTCCCTCCTCTGCCACTCCCATTCCCCCTCCCGATGATAGTGACCACTGCTCCGAAGATGGTGGCAGTGAGGTCTCCGCCACGGACCTATCTCATCCCTCCTACCTCGACCTGTTCCTCGATTCCTTGGAGCTGCAAGAGGAAATGGACAAGGAGGAGCCCGATACGGACGCGACGCTGGTGGAGGGAGATTTCGACACTGATGAAGTGCCTGCAGATCAACCTCCACCACTCTAAAGCAGCATCCGCAGCACTGCTCCTACATCTTGCTGAGCGAGATGTGGAGCTCATCTTCGTCCAAGAGCCCTGGCTAATAAAGGACAGGGTTGGCGGACTATCTACGAGAGGATACAAAACGCTGTCCACTCGAACCACAGGTAAGATCAGAGCCTGTATCCTGGTAAAATCCAGCATAAACGCTCTCCTTCTTCCTCAGTATTCCGATGAAGACAATCTCACCATAGCCGTGGAGGTGCAGTCCCAGACGTTATGAGCTGCATCCTCATACATGGCCCACGATCAGGGAGATGCCCCGCCAGGTAGCCGCTTGAGAGAAGCGGCTGCAGCTGCCTCCCGAACAGGGGTTCCAATCCTGATAGGAGCCGACGCAAACTCTCACCACGTGATGTGGGGTAGCTCTGACATCAACACACGAGGTGAGTCACTATTAGAATTCATTCTAGGACAGGATCTAAGTATCCTCAACAAGGGCAACGAACCAACCTTCATTACGACCAACCGTAAAGAAGTCTTGGATCTTACCCTTATCAGCGGGAGATGGGAAGACTACATCTCCCATTGGAGGGTCTCTCCTGAGTGCTCACTATCCGATCATAGGTATATTGAGTTTCTTGTGAAGTTAGACCCTCCTCAACGCGTCCCTCGGGGAAACCGCAGGAAGACCAACTGGGACCTATACCGGTTGACCCTTGATTCTCTGCTTCCCCACGAACCACCCCCTATCCGCGATGGTCCTACCCTGAACTCAACCGTCGCTTCCCTCACAGCAGCCCTCAACTCAGCAGCGGCAATTGCCTTAAGGGTCCCGAAACCAAGGGGGAAACAGAAACCCCCGTGGTGGAACCAGGACATTGCGAATCTGAGAAGGGTGTGCAGAACGTCCTTCAATACAGCAAGGGCAAATAACCTCTGGTCGCAATATAAAGACGACTTAATAGCCTTTAAACGAGAGGTGAGGCATGCGAAAAGAGTCTCGTGGCGCAGCTTCTGTGAATCCATAGAAGGTGCGGCTGAAACCGGACGTCTTCGCAAAATCCTCAGCTCTGTTCCCTGCTCCCTCGGTCTCATCGAGAGACAGGGAGGGGGCACTTATGGACACTCACTTCCCAGGCATTAGCGCGGAACCTGCTATACCGGCTCCACAACAGCGTTCTACCCCGCGCCAAGCGTCTTTTCGAGTAGATTCTGCATCTTTGGGCCATTAGCTCCTTCAAGCCCTTTAAGTCTCCAGAGCCGGATGATATCATTCCGGCGGAGCTATCTCAGGCGGAGCTATCTGTATTCCCGAAAACTGTAACAAGGTAAATGACCTTTTCATTCCTATGGCTGGAAAAAGCTCGCATACGAAAGCCAAGGACTTCAGACCCATTAGTCTCTCGTCCTTCCTTCTAAAAACATTTGAGAGAATCATTGATCGCCATATTAAAAGCTCACTGAATCCTCTCCTGCTCTCCGATTCTCAACACGCCTACACAAAAGGCAGGTCTGTTGAAACGGCTCTACACCAGCTGATTACCCAAGTAGAACGATCCCTTCTCTACAAGGAGTATACGCTTGCCGCCTTCATTGACATTGAGGGGGCGTTCAACAATATCACTCCGATGGCAGTTGAGAGCGCCCTAACCAATCTCAATGTTGATGACACTGTCATTGCCCTCATTAAGCAATTGCTCAGAAATAGAGTAATTATAGCAAACATCGGGAGTTCTGTAGCTACTAGAAGCGTGGTGAGGGGGACTCCACAAGGTGGATTCCTCTTTCCACTTCTTTGGAATCTAGTGCTCAATGAGCTGCTAACGGCGCTCAGAGCTAATGGTTACAGCGTCATTGCCTATGCGGATGATGTTGCTATCAATGTCTCCGGCAAATTCCTAAACCTAATCTCTGGTAGAATTCAGGAAGCACTGAGTTTACTATCTAGGTGGTGCCTCTCAAGCGGCCTATGCGCCAACCCAGATAAGACGGACCTTATGCTGTTTACCAAACGGTATAAAGTGCCCCAATTCCAGCTTCCACTACTCAACGGGGTAGAACTGCCCGGCGCTGGCCCAGAAAAGGGCTGATCTGTTAGGTTTTCATACACATCAGTCTCTCACGGCCGTGCAGTCCTCCGATATAAGGGATATCGCACGGTTCATCAGGGAAGCAAACTGGTTTCCCCAGGTGGTCTAGGCGTGCCGTTCAAGCAACCACAACACTCTCTCGTGGTACCACAACGGGCCGCGATGGCCTAAGTGCGCTGAGCGGCCACTATAACTTAACCTAACCTAACCTATATGTACTTTTAATTGCAATTTTATGGATTTCATTAAAATTGTCAAAAAATTCGAATTGTTTTTATGAGCCAAAAACAGAAAATTTGTTTACAGAACGATTTAAAAAAATCGAAGCAAATCAGAGTTTGAACGGAGTGACGTCGTAAATTTCAGAATTTTGAAAAAATATTAGTAGGGTTGGCAAAGCATAGAAAAGCTATTTCAAAAACATTTTGAATACATTAAAAATTCATTACAAATGATATTTTGCATTTGTATAAGAATATTTTAATTTATGCACAAAATCAAAAAAAAAATCCTCGAAAATCGTACAAGATTTTGAAATTTCACCAAAATTTTTATCGGTTTAGCAGTTCTCGAGTTTTAGTATCACTTACATGAATGGCATCATATAGGTATCAAAAAATGTTTAAGATTTGATATCTGTAAAATTTATAACGCATCAAAGTTTGAGTACGTACGTATAATTCATTTTTATTTTTGCGATTTCAGTATATTTGTTTGATTATATACCAAAAAAGATAAATGTTTTAAATTAAAAAAAAAAAAAATCCCATATGTTGGGATTTAAACCTTTAACAACATTTTAACTTTTATCTTTTTTGGTTTCAGAAACATGAAATTAGCGAATTAGCAAGAAAAATCGAATGCTACTTTGTACTTAAATTTTCGCATTTGAACAATATTAAAAAAAATGTTTAGAAAAAAAATCAAATTTGTGGGCGTAGCAGCACTAAAGCCTACTAAAGCCTATTTAAAATGTGTGGTAGTAGGAGGCGCGGGGCTATAATTTTTGTTGTACGTTTCTCCATTCGCTTTTCAAGCGCTCATACAAAATTTAGAAAATCTGAAGATATAGCCTGTTACAAAACACAAGAACATTTTCGCGCAGGTTTGAGAGTAAGAAAAAAAATTTTGAGAATGTTTTAATTTTGATTGGTCAAAAATTACAATAAAATTTAGAAAAAAAAAAAATTAAATAAATTTAATGTAAATTCCTACGTTCCTATGTGATGAGCAAAAAATTTTAAAGTTATGATATGAAATAGACCATCACATGAAGAAATTGCACTAAGAATTATTTTTAAAAATCGTAGTAGATTATAATTCAAGCGTAGTGGCGGAGTAGATCACAAAAATTTTTAAAAAGTGAAGCAGATCTACTACTATCATAGTCCGAACCAGCGATGCCAACTACACGGACACACGGAAGTTTGCGTTAAAATTGCGCAAATCTATGGATATTTCATTTCGAAAGATTTTTAAAATATGTTTAAAAAAAGTTTGATATTTTACGAAATCCAAAGTATTTATTTTCTATGAAAGTGATCAAATTTTGTATTTTCTATGAAAATTATCAAATTTTGAATTTTCTATGAAATTTTGAATTTACTCTAAAATTTTGAATTTTCTATGATATTTTGAATTTTCTATGAAATTTTGAAGCTTCTATTAAAGTTTAAATTTTATATGAAATTTTAATTTTTCTATAAAATTTTAAATTTTGTATGAACTTTTAATATTTCTATGAAATTTTAAATTTTGTATGAAATTTTAATTTTTCTATAAAATTTTAAACTTTGTATAAAATTTTAATTTTTGTATAAAATTTTAATTTTTCTGTAAAAAATATAAAATTTTGAATTTTCTATGAATATGAATAATTTTTGAATATTTTATGAAAACTATCACATTTTGAATTTTCAATTTTTGAATTTTCTATAAAATTTAAAATTTTGAATTTTCTATAAAATTTGAATTTTCTATAAATATTATCAAATTTTGAATTTTTATATGAATTTTTTAATTTTCTAAATTATATTTTTTCAATCAATCAATATTTTTTCAATTATATAAAATTAATTTGGATTTCGTTTTGTCAGAGATGATGCGCTTAAAAATATAGTTTTTTTAATAAACACGGAAATACACGAATATTTTCAGTGTATCGCACGGATTTTTCCTCTCTTTGGGTTGGCATCGCTGTACCGAACCCTAATTGCGCTCCAAAAAAAATGTAAGCTGTGGAAAAAATTTCTGCGCATCGAAAAATGAAGCTGGAAATTGTTCTTCTGTTTTGGAACAGGCTATAATTGCAATCACATGAAAAGCAATGGGTTCAACTCGGAGAAAAGAGAATTTGGTTGGTTGGGAGAACTCCAAAAATCTAAAATGTATAAGTAAAATAATTTATTTGCAAAATCTATCGTATTCCAGAAATTGGCAGTAGAATTCAAAATTTTACCAAACATATCAGATTTACTACGATCGTAGTAAATGAAGGGCCATCAAACCTTAAGGCCCGACCATGATATGGCGATGTACGCTTTTGAAAAACTTCGGAAACGAGCGAATACACAGGAACATATGGAACCGACCATGAGTTGTAGAAAACAATTTTCGTTCAGTTTCGATCAATTCGTTGACTTCGGGAAAACTTCGGAGTGACCGGTTTCAACCGCTCTCTCAGGGTTTTTCGAAAGTTTTTCAGTGTTGTCAAACTGTTTTTTTAAGATTTTGCAAAGAAATTCATTGAAATTTTGGTAAAATGACAACACTGTTTGTAAAATAAAAACAAAACAATCGCTTTAGCATGAAAGTACGGACCATGGGCGTACTTTGGGAATTGAGAAAATTTGAGAATACATTCGTCAAATTCTCTCATTTTTTTCCCGTGCAGCGGCCTATCATGGTCGAGCCTTTATGAAGGGCCATCAAAAAAGGTAAACACCAAGCAATACAACAACTGCTTCGTGCACATGTTCGTGCGAAGTGTCGGAAAATGCTCGAGTGTTCGTATTTTGTCCGACTGCCTTACCCCTATTTAGTAGACATTCTCACGAACCAAATGGGAATTATAAACGATGTTTCACGACAACCAACGTGCGCTGTCATCAAGCAAGCGTTGATCATTTTGTTCTGCTTTTGCTACAAATTTGGGAAATTTTGTAATTTTCTAATTTAACGTAAAACTTTTCCCATATATTCTTACATATAAACCTTAAGAAAACTAAGACGAAGAGAAGAAACCATGAAAATCGGTTTAGCCTTTCTGGAGTTTTAGCGTCCCTAACATAAATGGCAACTCATTTATATATATATAGATTTTCGTTTCTACACACGGTTTTGTCGACTTCTTCATTGCGTTGGAATGAATATAACATCAGGGTAAAGGATTTTTGTGAAATAGTACTATTTTCAACAAAAACCACGGTTGCAAACCGAAAATCTCTTGAATTTCGCTGAAAATCAAGTGAAAATCTGATTTTTATTTGACAGTTAGTCCAAGGTGAAAATCGATTTCGGGCCGAAAATCAGCTCCGTGTGAACATGCTAATAGATAATTTCCTTTGAGATCAATTACGTTTGTATTAGTGCATCTCAGTGCAAAAGCGATCCTCTCATTTTTCACACGTGGAAGCGGTCTATGAACATCATCTCCGTTTGAAGAATTAGCCAAATGCTATAAAAAATCAAAACAGGTGGTATATTTGGCCGACAGAAAAATTTGCGTTCGGCAAAATCAAATCGTTGCCTTGAGTGTCTTCGTCCTAACTCCTAGAAATGATCAGCAATGTTGTTCCTAAATTTACTTCCTGCATACATCCACTATGATAGTTATGTAGCAAACTGATACGCACTCAAATAGTAGTAGTGTAATGATTGACAGAATAAAAAAAAATGTAAATACTTACAGGCCTTTAGTATTGATATCCGAAACGATTTAGCTATTGATATCAGCCAATACCAGGGGAAAGACGTAAAGAACCAGGGGAATGAAATAATTACACAATTTTCAAGCAGAATTCAGAAAATCATCAACCGATTTCAGAAAATCAAAACAAACTCCAGATAATCATAAATAAACTTTAGGAAATCGTAAACAAACTACAGAAAATCCGAAACAGAATACAGAAAATCGGACCATCCGCTTCGTTACGTACGCATTAATCCATGATCATTATGCAGACTTCTTCTCAGGCTAGTGCGTACAATTTTTAGATCGATGGCGTGTTGATGTTCGTAAATTGATGATGTTCGAGTTTTACTCTCTTCAACAGCAGCCACAGTCGAATCTGTGCCCACCGGATGATGTCCATGAATGTTTCCACAAACTTCCGCAATAAACTACCATCTTACGAGTTATCTCGAATCCAACGGTTTTAGTACACATGGTATGGACACCTAATGACGTTCCTTACCGAACCATAATACTGGAACCATAATTTCGGTGAAAGCAAGATAGTCTCTCTTGATACTTCTTAGGCATTTGATTAAATGTGACATAAATCTCTGGTTTCGAAACTATGGGCATGGTGGCTGCTTTGCTCATTGGTCATCGGATTTTCTCGAGAGCCGATTTCTTTTCGGGTCGCCCCGAAAAGAAATGCTTCATCAACGTGTGTGCGCCATGGTTCAGTCCTAGTCCCTACCCCATTCCTAATTTTTATCAATGACCTTCTGTCATTAACCACCAATCTAATCCACTCTGCCGCAGACATTCATATACCTTTCAAAATCGTTCAAACTCTTCGGAGATTAAGAGCAAACGACATAATATGAGTGACACGCTCCAATCTAATCTGAATGCAATCCCCGAGTGGGTTCGCTCGAATTCAACGTAAGACCTGTTGCTTATTAACCCACACAAGAATGGATTGGTTTCCCTCTCCCTTGATAGATACTGGGGTATCAAGTTCTCTTAACGTATATATATATACACAATATATCGAAAGAAGCGCAAAGTGTCTGGTTTTCCTCAAATGATACAAGACTTTATTCGTTATAGTTGATCTCCACACAGTCTGCACCACATGTATTCATCCAAAAATGCAGTATAATTTAAACATTTCGTCAGGGGCTTCAAGGATTCTCTTAGAGCTCTTCACCGAATTCAACAACGTGAGAATCGCTTGATAGGTGATTAATCGCTGACATCATCAATCTTGAACATGGCGTAACGTGGGTTGCTTAACCCATCACCCTTGTATTTTCTTGCAACACTCGGGAATAACATCAATCTGACATCTGTGTGATTGCCATTGTTCAACGGAACCACGCATTACACGTCAAATTCTTTCTTCATTACATTCTCAATTTTCTATTTTAATACCGTGCAAATCTACCTAGTCAAAAAATGCTTTGCAAAATATCATCATCCAATAAGTCATAAGAGGATCAATAGTACATGCCAGCGATTTTGTTTAGCCAGTATATCTGTTTTTGTTTCAATATTTTTATGATATTTAAAATTTTGGTATTTATTTAAATCTGATTTAATTTATTTGTTAGATTTAAAATATAATAAGAATTAAAAAATAATAAACATATGTTATGATATATTATATACAAAAATATTACTTTGGTTTTAGAATTACATATTTTCTTTTTTATTTTTTTATATATAATACATTACAAAATTATTCAGTGAAAAATAATTACAAAATGTTTAATTCAAAACTAAACTAACATGGTTATAATGAGTAGCGATATCATATGTGAGTTGAGTTTTTAATTCTAAATTTATACAAATGCGAAATGTATTGAGTTTAATCGGCTGATTCTGTAGATAGGTTGTGCAAATCCGAATAGTTAGCAATTGCACGGTGTAGGAACTCGTATTGTGCCTTAAAATAAAAGTAATATAATGTATGTATCTCTATTTTATATACACTGTATAAATTATAATAACATAACTATTGGAGTGGAAAGTTGTTGAAAGTTTAAAGCTTTATTCACGCCTTTCTCTCCAATAGAAAGTTTAGAGCCTTAAAAATAAGGCTCCGCTAAAACCACTTTTTAATGGTATAACTCAAGGTGGATATATATAACCAATTAATTAATAAAATAAAAAATAATAAACTAACTTTTCCCATTTTAACCCTTTCTAACCAAAATGTTTGAAAATCATGAAATCGTTTTTAGATAATTATATTTCCAAAATGGTGGATTAAAAAGTTAATATATTCTTGAAGATTAACATAGTTATAAAGGAATTTCGGTACATCCTTTTTGACACTTTTGAACCCTTAAAGGGTTAAGTTTCTAAAAATCCGTTCTTAATGCACATCTACACAATATAGGCTATATACTGACAAATTTTTATGATTCTAGGATCAGGGGTTTGGATTGGTCGTCGATCCGTCACACACCATGAGTTACTCTTTTATATATATAGATAGAAGCGAAAATAACTGCCCCTATGTTTCATTAAAACCATATTTATCAAAACCATATGACTTTAAATGAAAATCCGGAATTGGGAACTATCCTATTCGATTCGATTCGAACCGAATTTGATCATGACAAACTGTGAACATGACAATTTCGATCAAAAGTAAGAATATGTCTGTATATCTATATGGTCACCAATATTAAATTAAAGAAAATATGTATAAGTTCAAATAAATAAATTTCTTACATATGTGTCCAAAAGCTTAGCTCGTTGAGATCGCAACTTTCGTGCTGTTGTACATATATCGATTCTTCTCTCAGTTCTCAATTGTTGTACTAATATACACATAGCTACAAATATTGAACTTCTATCAGTACCTAAACTGAAATATGAAAATTTGTTTTATTAAAATATGTTTTATATATGTAGTTATAATAAAAGTACGTTTTTAAAGCACTAGATTAAAAAAACACAGAAATTATTGGCACTACTGCCCACAAAGGATTGAATAATTCCCCTTGTTGTCGTCGTATTGTAGCCTCGTCTGGGGTGCGGTTTCTTGACGACAGAAACGAGTTGTCACTTACCAATGTCAACCATTGTCTGTCCTTGTCAGTTTTTCGAGTTATCGACGACAACGACGACAAATAATGTTGTGCGTTATAGCATGTTTACACGGAGCTGATTTTCGGCCCAAAATCGATTTTCGCTGAAAATCATCCGAAATCTGATTTTCGCTTTGGAATAACTGTGAAATGAAAATCTGATGTGAAATGAAAAATTCGGATGATTTTCATCGAAAATCAAGAAATTTTCGGTTTGCATCCGTGGTTTTTGTTGAAAATAGTACTATTTCACGAAAATCCTTTACCCTGATGTCATATTCATTCCAACACAATATTCAGACTGTATTCAGACTGAGTCTCGTAGACTCGTAGTAGCGTAGAATACGTGCAAATTGTTTTTGTAATCTACGATTCCACGCTCGTATGCGAGTTGTACCTCTCGTAGATCGCGTAGAACCAATTTTGTAAATGTTGCCAACCTTTGCAGTGAAAACAAAACATAAATATTTTTGCAAAAAAGTAAAATAATTGTGAATAAATCAACTAACAATAGCATATGAAAATATTTTAAAGTATTATAATACACAGTTCCATTAAAAATTTCCAATTTCTGTGAAAAAAATTTTCGCTTGTACTATTTTGCAGGGGTCGAATCGATCCGAGCTAAAATCGCAAAGTTCTCAGCGGGTACTTCAGAACAGCAAAATAGGATCTTTCGAAGATCTTGGGTTCGCTCTTTCAAGCATCGTATATAAGATCTTCGAAAGATCGTACTTTGATCTTCTGAAGTTCTCTACCTGATAAATCGCGATCTATTTTGCTGTTCTGAAGTACCAGCTGAGAACTTTGCGATTTTAGCTCGGATCGTTTCGACCCCTGCTATTTTGGGCCGCAAAATTTGGATTCATCTGTGAAAAAACAATGCAGTGGCAACATTCTTCAATTCGTCAATTCAATTATAATTCCTTGAATCTGAAAATTTTATAAATTCATTCATATTCACATAAAACATCATGCATTTTGGAAAACTTTTGAATAAAATGAAAAAAATAGTGTGCGAGATTCACACATTTTAATTATAATTTAGAATTATACTAACAACATTTTTTTAAATACATTTATGCATGAAAAATCATAAATTATTATAATATTTCTCAAAAACGGGCAATCTGTTCAAAAATATGCAACACCTCTCCAATCACTTTACGCCGTCTGATCAGGTGTCGAGAGTACGAGACTTACGAGTACGAGCCCCTAATGAAGAAGTCGACAACAACGTGTGTAGAATACACATAAATACAAAAGAAAGAAATACCGCCAAACGAAAATCTGGCGTATGAAAATCTATTTTGTCGTGTGAACAGCTTTTTTGAAAATTTGATTTTCAGCCGAGAATTTGGCTCTACATCTTCACATTAACGTGAAAACGAAACATTCTCATGCAATTTTAGCTTTTTTGATAAAATGTACCAGGAACGTCAAATTCCTTTTAAAATTTATAACACAAGTTATGGTGATGTTACCAAACTTTAAAAATAAACAACAGTTCTTTGATTATAATTATTTTGTTTTTCACGAAACACAATTTTTTCATAGAAAACACAATAATGTGCAAAATAATTGTTGCTAGAACTACCAATAATTGAGGAATTTTAGATGGTATTGCCATATCAGCATACATTCGGAACATTAGATAATATACTTAATTTACTGAGATTAATTAATATATCTTGTAATGGTCAATTCCGCGAACAATCCGAATGTGGAGTTTAAGTTATGGGTACAAATTTGGGTGCAACATCCAACATTAAATTTCCCTACAATATATCTGCATCAAATGGTTTTGCATGTTCGACGACGCTCGCAACATGTTCGAAGACAATTGCAACATGTTGGCAATTGTTAATTCATGTTGATAATTTTAAATCGGTGAGAGCGAAAACTTTCATCTCTTCATCTCGTTCATGTTGACGACCATTTGCCCTCTGATGTTTTGAATAAAAAAATACAAATTTTAACAAGAATGTTGATTTGTAAATTCCCAAACCTGACAGTTTTAGCGTTTTTCTTTTTCATTTTTCTGCTAAACAAGACAATAAAGTACGGACGGAAAAAGTTTAAACAAAATACGCGCGTTCGTTAAGAACCATAAAACAGAGAACATTCTTCTAATCTCGAACATCAGTTGCAACTTGCAGCACCACAATCTGTGGTTCGTTCCCCACCTTCCGTCTCCACCCAAGAGAGGAAGAAGCAGTATTAAAGATCCAAAAAGAACCAACAGATCGTTCAGAAGTAGAAGAGGATCGAAAAATCGACAAAAAGAGAAGAGAAGAGGCCATGTTATAAAAATGTATGAAATTGTTTTTGGGTCTTTATTTTCTCAAACCCGAGAAGCGGTCGCGATCTCTCAGGTAGAGAACTTTAGAAGATCTTGTGTACGGTCTCGAGATCGTTTATACGATCCTCGAAACAGCGTACACAAGATCTTCGAAAGATCGTATCTTGATGTGCTGAAGTACCCGCTGAGAACTTTGCGATTTTAGCTCGGATCGTTTCGACCCCTGCTTCCAGATGACAACGAGATACCCAACACGTGTGCCCCATTAGTCGCGTTTGCTAAGTGATGAAGTTACGACTCACAGCATTCTTTATCACTGTGACTATGACGACGACGATTCGGAAATCGTCGTTTTCTGTCGTCTAAGTTATTACCGACAACAGCTAACGCCTCATATGAAAATAACCTCTTTTAGATGGAAACAAAATGAATGAAATATAATTTTAATTAACTTTTATTTTTTGTTTCCATTTCACTCCATCGGCTAAAAATCGAAACAAATAATGGTTTAGGGACATATTTAGTAGGATATAAAAGCGCCTTAACTAGTTAAAAGAAAATGTATTCATTTTCACTATATATCTGGGTAAGTGAAATTCGCGTAAGTAATCTGGCTGCAGTTTTGGGTGTAGGGTATATGAACTCCGGCCCAGCCGAAGTTAACGCTTTTACTAGTCATATTTCACAATGTCAATTCATTACTCATTGTCCCAACTCCTTACCTCCTAGAGGTCCCCATACAAGAAAGCGGAAAAGTGTAATTTCAAGTATTAAATACTACTATTAAGTTATAATCACAGCTAAATGTATTGATAATTAAGTTCGTGTGGTCTCCCACAGAACACATAGACCATTGTTAACCACTGTTGACTGCCCCGGGAAACGAGTTTCGGAACAACATTTAAATCGCCCAACTCTTCCGAAAACCACTTACATTTGGACTTCTAAGTGAAAGATAGCAGAGTCACCTCTATACAATTATTACTTTTTAAGGGGGTGAGTAAAAATTAATAAATTTATATAAAATATTTTACCTGCAATGAACAGTTATTGGAGAATTGTTCACAAAGTTATTTTCTTTAGAATGATGAGTTTGTGCTTGATCAACTAATTCGATAATACCACGGCAAACTTCTGGAACTTCTCCATCTACTGTTGGCCAACCATTGTATTGGAATTGCGTAACTTTTATTGTATCATCAATTTTACAATTCGTTACATTGAATTCTCTACGAGTATAGTACGGACAGCTTTCACTTTGTAAATATTTAACAAGAATATGTTCATATTGAACTTCATCATCCGCCCAATATCGAGGACATTTCCGTGGCCCATCGCCAATCTATTATAAATAAAATAGTATTTTTAAATGTATTTGAGTATATATACAATTAGTTTCAAACCTCTGAAACCATAACTAAAGTAGAAATACTTTGTTCTGATATCATTCTCCAAAAATCGGCGACTGTGTTTTCCATGGGATCTTGTGTAATGATAAAATGATCAAGATTATCATAACCTTCAATAAAAGAAGCATTTATATATGTAGAATGCTCGCGCATTGGGATCGGAGATAATATTACCTGAAAACACAAATGTAATAAAAACAGAATATCTCAAAAACATATTGAATAATTAAATCTATTCCTATTTATGTATTTATTACAAAAAAGTAACGATCGGAAAATTATAATTTCACTTACTCGATTTCTGTCATAAGGAATAATATATGAACTTCTATTTTTGCACAAATTTTCTTCAATGTTTCCTACAGTGCAAGCTTTATTACTCTCATCAATAGCAGTTTGGAGTTTCTGAAAGATGTAGACTATTTCATTAATACATCGATACACCGACATCTTTCATATTTTTTTCATACCTCGAATTCTACTTCTAATTTACATTTATCTTTCATTTCAATTTGCTTAGTTTTGAGATTCTCAATAGTGGTTGTCAAAGAATTTGCAGATATTTCCGTATTGCCAAAGTGCGCACATTCCAAAAGAGCTCGATACAAGAATATATATTGTTTCTGAAATAATTTGATAATAATATTTATGTTTAAATATTTCATTTTTTTAAATTTAATTACCAATGACTGAACCAAAAAATTCCGTTGGTGACGCAAATCACAGACTGTATTAAATATGGATACTTGATCCTCTTCTTCAATTTGTTGTATTAAAGAATCTAAAGCGACTAGTGTTCCAGTTCGACCGACACCCGCACTGCAGTGTACTAATATAGGACCACGTTGCACGGAATAAGCAGTATTTATTGTACGTATAAATTTAATAATGCCATGCGGATGCTCTGGAGCCATAAAATCTTTCCAAACCAAATAATGATACTGTGTGATTTGTCGACGATCTTCATCATATTCGTTTAGTATTAGACGTTTAGAAATTTCTAAATTGCGAACAAGGAAATCTCCATTTCTTTGCTCTGAAACAAACTTTACAGCTATGTCTCCAAACTGTTTGTAGTCAGAAATTTTTTCCGGCCAATATTTAGCACATTTCGTTTTATTATACTCCTCTAGATTGGTTAACATAACTATTATTTCTAAGTGTTGTTCCCATATCATACGCCAAAAATCATTTATTGTGCCATCCATTGGACCTTGGGCACAAATAAATTTTTTTCGTTCTTTATATCCAATAACAAAGTTTGCATTAATATAGTCCGAACATTGGTTACCATTGAGTTGCGATAGCTTAACTCTTGTTTGATCATATGCTTTAATATCTGGATAACGGTTCTTTACTGAATTCTCTTTTAGATCAGAATTTTTTGTGGTTCTGTCATTAAACCGATTAGGCAACATTTCATATTCGCGGAGAAATCCATAATCTGTATCCTTATGCCTATTTTTAAATGCTTGCAATAAATCAGCTTTAGAGATTGGACCGATATCTGAAGACCTCACGGTGTTTGTACCGATGAAATGTCTATGATGATTTGTACGTCCACCACAAAATGCTTTGCTAAATATTTTGAAAAATAATGAAATAATTTGTTAATGTTTTTATAAATAACATTTAATCATATTTTTTTAAGCAATGAAATTCTGTGCAATTACCATTTTTTATAATTTTTACATAAGTATGACATTAAATGGAACTTAGTCTCATGACACTATTAGCTGCAATTGTTTTGGTCGGTCACCGATAGAATTATACAGTACTCGGGATAACGTCAACTAATTAAAACCGCGAATGTTTACGTTTATCAGATTGTTGACGTTTATAATTGTTCAAATTTAAGACCAAAATAGTTGTTTAAAGCGTTTGTATTATTCATAAATTAAAACTAAACAAAAAGTAAATCTACAAAAAACAAAAGCAAAAGTTTCCAACCTTAATAAAATCTATACTTTTTCATGTTTTAAAATAAATCTACTCTTTTTTGGGCAATTGAAGGACTTTTGGTTTCGGTTTAGAGTAGATAATGTTAATAAAAAAAACTAATGGGGTATTGACGTTATCCCGAGTGTACTGTATAATTATATAGGTGAACGACCATAGGCAGCGACAATCTGAACATAAACAACAGCTTTGTTGTCTATGCGTTATTTCTCCTCTCCTATTCTCTTCTACCGACAACAAATGGCATTATGATTTTGATTAGATGCACTTATTCTCGCTGTGTTTAATTGTTGTTGTTTTTTTCAGTTATGCGTAGTAACAAAGATGTCGCAAAACATTTTGTAACATCCATTGACTAAAACCGAATATCTTTGCTGTATATGTGCCTTACACTTGGCCCAACCCAGGTATGTGAGGGTGCAGTTTTACTGGACATTCCTGGATATCACACTTGCAAAGCTGTCTCGACCTGTCGATCCTTTGAGAAGTAGCGTACAAATGCCAATATTATCTCACCCGTTGGATGCGAAGTATCTGGTTTAATATGATGAAGAAAATACTCAGAGTCAGTGATAGAGTATGATAAATATAGCCTTATGTCATGAAATCGCTTGCTTTGAGTAGAAGTAAATACTGTTACTTCTTTGGTTAAGTATTTTCTGAGACTGAGTATCAAAAATACGAAGTATATACTGAGTATACTCATAAGTGTGGTATACACTTGAAACTTTCTTATTCGGACCATCATACATGCCGTGACCGCATCATGTCTCTCCGATAATGTCCCAACACGAATTCATAGGCAAGGGCAAATCTTTCACTAAATCATTGATCATGTATCCCAATAAAGGTAACACGAGCTTGAAGGCAACCTGAGCATAGAAATTTCACTTCAAAAATATATATATATATAATCGATGTTTTATGTAAAATCCATACCGTTCGGCTTTCAAATAGGTGTTTTTATGAAATATGTGTGTAGGGGTATTTTATTGAATAAAAATACAATTTGGTAAAAATTCGATAATGGTAAATTATAAAAAAGTGTAATTTTTTGACTTAAGTGTTTTTATTGAAATTATAAATGAAAATTCCTCTTCTCTGAGTCGACATAAGTTGTTTTGATCCAACTAAAAATGAGTTTAGACGATCCTTAAGTCGACTTATGCTATAAAAGTTCGGTGAAAAAATGTTCAAAAATAAAATTTTAATTTTTCTTATGTCGGCATAAGCTAATCTGTTGAAATGATGTTGGAAGCTTTTCAAATACTTATGTCGACTTAAGCTTTTATATTAAAATAAAATCTAACCAAACTAACTTAAGCTGTCAAAGGCACAGAGGAAGAGATCCTGAGAGTGATAAAAGCCTAGAATCCAGGTCTCCCAACCTCCGACTGGCAAAGGTGGACGAGAGCAGGGATGGACTTAGGGAAGTCCAGATCATCCTCAATGAGGAATCCTTAGCTCTCCTTAATGAAAAGTATTGGGCCATATACTATGGCTTTGGGACGATTCGTCTAAGGGTGTACCGTAGCGATAAAGCTGACGGTGCCCGTAGCCAGCCTCCATCCTCTGCCACTCCCATTCCCCCTCCCGATGATGGTGACCACTGCTCCGAAGATGGTGGAAGTGAGGACTCCGCCACGGACCCAACTCACCCCTCCTACCTCGACCTGTTCCTCGATTCGGTGGAGCTGCAAGATATGGACAGGGAAGAGCCTGACACGGATGCGACGCTGGTGGAGGGGGATTTCGACACTGATGAAGTGCCTGCAGATCAACCTCCACCATTCTAAACCAGCATCCGCAGCACTGCTCCTACATCTTGCTGAGCGAGATGTGGAGCTCATCTTCGTCCTAGAGCCCTAGCTGATAAAGGACTGGATTGGCGGACTATCTACGAGAGGATACAAGACACTGTCCACTCGCACAACAGGTAAGATCAGAGCCTGTATTCTGGTAAAATCCAGTATAAACGCTCTCCTTCTTCCCCAGTATTCCGATGAAACAACTTGACCATGACCGTGGAGGTGTAGTCCCAGACGTTCTGGGCTGTATCCTCATACATGGCGGCTGCGGCTGCCTCCCGCACAAGGGTTCCCATCCTGATTGGAGCCGACGCCAACTCTCACCACGTGATGTGGGGTAGCTCCGACATCAACACACGATGTGAGTCCCTATGAGAATTCATTCTATCACAGGATTTAAGCATCCTCAACAAGGGCAACGAACCAACCTTCATTACGACCAACCGTAAAGAAGTCTTGGATCTTACCCTTATCAGCGGGAGATGGGAAGACTACATCTCCCATTAGAGGGTCTCTCCTGAGTGCTCACTATCCGATCATAGGTATATTGAGAAAGAAGTATATATATATAGGTATATTGACAGAAACCCCCGTAGTGGAACCACGATATTGCGAATCTGAGAATAACATGTAGAACGTGGCCGGGGAACGGGAACGTAGCAAGTGCCAATAACCTATGGTCGCAATATAAAGACGACTTAAGAGCCTTTAAAAGAGAGGTGAGGTCTGCGAAAAGAGTCTCGTGGCTCAGTTTCTGTGAATCCATAGAAGGTGCGGTCGAAACCGGACTGAATCTAGCCTCGAAACTTTAGGTGTCCTTATGGACACTCACTTCCCAGGCAGTAGCGCGGAACCGGCTATACCGGCTCCACCGCAAAGTTCTACCTCGCACCAAGCGCCTTTTCGAGTAAACTCCGCTTGCATCTGCTGGGCCATTAGCTCCTTCAAGCCTTTCAAGTCTCCGGGACCGGATGATATCAAGCCAAGAGTAGTGTACTCCCATGGTTGGAGGCAATATACAATGCCTGTCTCTCCCTTGCCTGCATTCCCGAAAACAAGGTAAAGGTTATTTTTATTCCTAACGCTGGAAAAAACTCGCATACGAAGGCCAATTACTTCAGACCCAATAGTCTCTCGTCTTTTCTTCTAAAAACATTTGAGAGAATCATTGATCGCCATATTAAAAGCACACTGAGTCCTCTCCTGCTCTCCGATT
This sequence comes from Coelopa frigida, assembly GCA_017309665.1. NCBI lineage: Eukaryota > Metazoa > Arthropoda > Insecta > Diptera > Coelopidae > Coelopa > Coelopa frigida. The sequence goes on from CM029563.1 coordinate 11,080,673, forward strand.
CTCAACATGCCTACACAAAAGGTAGGTCTGTTGAAACGGCTTTACACGAGCTGATTACCCAAGTAGAACGATCCCTTCTCTACAAGGAGTTTACACTCGCTGCTTTCATTGGCATTTGGGGAGCGTTCAACAACATCACTCCGATGGCAGTTGAAGACGCTCTAACCAACCTCAACGTCGATGCCACCGTCATTACCCTCGGTAAGCAATTACTCAGGAATAGAGTAATTATTGCAAACATCGGGAGTTCTGTAGCTACCAAAAGCTTGGTGAGGGGGACTCCACAAGGTGGAGTCCTCTCTCTCCTCTTCTTTGGAATCTAGTGCTCAACGAGCTGCTAACGGCGCTCAGAGCTAATGGCGTCATTGCCTATGGCTGAAGTACAAAAAATACATAAGTAGTCACATCCACACGAATCCAGAGCTGGTGTGTGAGGAGGATATAGAAGACTTTGTCTGTATTTTCAATGAAATGGTTACCTCAGCAGCGGAATTATCAACCCCTATTGCTGGTAAAGTCTCAAAAAATATGAAAATTGTAACCAACAGTTATATTGAAAGACTGGTTACAAATAAACGCCGCTTTAGAAGAGAATGGCAGGCCTGCAGATCCCCGGCGTCGAAACAACGGCTCAACGATGCAATAAGGAAACTAAGGGAGGTCCTCAGGCTGCAGCAGGAAAGTGACCAACACAAATATATAGAAAAACTAACTCCTAATTGTTCCAATAAACGCTCTCTATGGGGAGAAAATAAATCCATAAAGACACCAGTAGAAGGTGAATCTCCAATTAGAGATAATCATGGTAACTAGGCACGCAGCGAAGGGGAGAAGGCCAATGCATTCGCTCGTCATCTAAGTTCGGTATTTCAACAAAATCCTCCTACTAATGGATTCCAAATCCCTTACCTTAATTGCATCTCTCAAGAAGGTATGACTCCTATGACTAGCACTGAGATCGAAATCAAAACCGTTATACAAACGCTGAATCCCAAAAAAGCCCCTGGCTTTGATCACATAACCCCCAAAATGCCAACTGAACTTCCTAATTCTGCAATAACTTTTATTACTAGATTATTCAACGCTATCTGGCATCGCTGCTGAAGCTACTATTGTGTGTAGGCACAGATATGTATGAATAAGTAGTGTGAAAAAACAAATTTTAGTAGAGCACTAGCTCTGGTTAATTGGCACATTGAGTTTTGGCATCAGGCATCAGGGTTTTCCAACATGTGAAAAAATAACCACTCAAAAATAGAAACAAATTTTAAACATGTAATGATGAGGAATTAAATTCATGCTCAATGTGCCAATTAACCAGAGCTAGTGATCTGCTAAAATTTGTTTTTTCACATATGCTCCTATCCATGTACTACAAAAAAAAAAATAATATGCGTAACAGAGTACACGCGAAAGCATTGAAACTTTTTTTAAATATGACCCTTTATTGTATTGTTTTAAGAAAGATATATAACATTTTAAGTTTTTATTAATCTACGAGAAAGTATATTTAAAAGTTTAGAACGAGGCTGCCTCTTTTCCTTCACTTTATCTCTTTCCTGTCCTTCCTTTCATATACTTTCTTCTGGACGACCAAGAATCCCTCCTCCTGATCTTTCTCCAATCTCTTTCTCTCTCTTGTCTACTTCATCCACTGATCCTTCTTGCTTCTTCGTATACTTCCATTCGTCCCCCTTCTTATATCTTCCATTCTCCTTCTTTTTTTGCCCTTTTACTCTTTCTTTTTCTTCACATCACCCGTCCCTCTGTCGATTCGAGTCTGGCAATTTTTAATTTATTTCAACTTTCTTTAGAAATGCACATACTGTATGCATAAAAAATGCAACGACTTCATAATGTTAAGTTAATCAGTCATATCTTATACAATTGTTGACTAAATCAAATTTTGCCAGTATAATTATATAAACCTCACCTTTGATGCCTAGAATATTTTTTTACCGACATTTTTATTGAACAATCGCAATTAAACAATGTTTGAATTAGGTTCACTGATCACCTGAACAGCGATTTTTACCAAAATACCAACATCCACTGGTTATACGTACCAGTTCTCCAATAATGATGTGGGGAAAAAACACGATGTTCTAAAATAACAATGTTTTTCTTACTACTTTTGTTGGTAGGTGCATACTTTTTTGTATAAGTGCCTAAATCCTTTGAAACCCATCCAAAATGTTTGTAAAAATGTTTACCAAATGTTACCAATATATTTTCTCGATGAAATATGCTATCCATCTTTGAGGAAAAATGGAAGCTGTCTGTAATTTTCAATATGATAATAGCCTCAAGCACATACGTCGCATGGGTGGTGGTGTTATAAGTTACAATACTGTGGAAGTTTTGGAGTTAATATCGAAATACACGATCTCCATCGCATAGAAAACTTATGGGAGATAATAGATTGTGAAATTATTATGAAAGATTCTACAAATTTCTGAAAGATTTGTAAAAAAAAACATGATACACAAACAGAATGGAATTTATGGAACAAGTGAAAAATTTAGTTGGTCCCATATATATATATATGGGTGCGTGGTATATAAGCAATTGTATAAGATATGACTGATTAACTCGACATTATGGAGTCGTTGCATTTTTTATGCTTAATTATCTTAACATCTAACAAATTAATTATCTAACAAATGTTGAAAATAATTCATGAATAATATTTTCAAGCCTTGAATATTTGCATCAGCTCACATTCGCATATGATGTGAGTAAAACGTTGAACAACTTTGATAGTCGCATTACATTTTTCCTTATATTCAGAGAATATCTTTGTGACGATTAGACTACGTCATACATTTTTAGAACATGTGTGAAAGGAAATTTAAACCAAACAAAGATGCACTACAATTGACCTGTATTTTGATTCAAATGGTTTAGTCGTCACAATACTTTCAATTTCAAAAATTCTGAAAAAGGTACTACCTGACTCACCCTGCTGTCTATGGGTTGGGGCTCTCTTTTCTCAAACTCGAGAAGCCGTCGTGATCTAGCAGGTAGAGAATTTTTATGCTACTGCTCTCATTCAAAGAACCACAACAGCCAATATATATTTTCTCGATGAAATATGCTATCCATCTTTGAGGAAAAATGGAAGCTGTCTGTAATTTTCAATATGATAATAGCCTCAAGCACATACGTCGCATGGGTGGTGGTGTTATAAGTTACAATACTGTGGAAGTTTTGGAGTTAATATCGAAATCCACGATCTCCATCGCATAGAAAACTTATGGGAGATAATAGATTGTGAAATTATTATGAAAGATTCTACAAATTTCTGAAAGATTTGTAAAAAAAAACATGATACACAAACAGAATGGAATTTATGGAACAAGTGAAAAATTTAGTTGGTCCCATATATATATATATGGGTGCGTGGTATATAAGCAATTGTATAAGATATGACTGATTAACTCGACATTATGGAGTCGTTGCATTTTTTATGCTTAATTATCTTAACATCTAACAAATTAATTATCTAACAAATGTTGAAAATAATTCATGAATAATATTTTCAAGCCTTGAATATTTGCATCAGCTCACATTCGCATATGATGTGAGTAAAACGTTGAACAACTTTGATAGTCGCATTACATTTTTCCTTATATTCAGAGAATATCTTTGTGACGATTAGACTACGTCATACATTTTTAGAACATGTGTGAAAGGAAATTTAAACCAAACAAAGATGCACTACAATTGACCTGTATTTTGATTCAAATCTTTAGAATATCCTATTTTTCAATGCTAAGATCTTCGAAAGATCCTATTTTGCGATACTTCCGATTAAACTGGGATCTGAGTGATTTTAGCTCGGATCATTTCGACCCCTGGTTTAAGGTATGCGCAAACGGTACGGTACGGTATAACATCGTATATGAAATTCTATCTCTCATTGTAATAGTTTCTTGAAATATATACGGCGTTAATGGATTCAGACCAGTTATTTAAGACGTATCGTTCTAGGTGTTCGTTGCTGGCAGCGTATGCGATACGTGTACGTTGCCAACTAAAGTTTGGTAAAATTCAAGATTTTTAGAAAACATCTGGAAAATACGTAACTCAACTGTACTGTATTACATAAGCAATTTATATAAAGTTTAAAACTTTATGGATTCATGGAAACAAGTGTTTAAAGTATTACATTTTTTCATATTTTCAATTCCGAATATAAAATAAAGCAACTGCATTAACAGAATTAAAAACAAAATTCTGAGGTATTGAGGTTTACGTTGCCATGTATAAGTTAATACTAGAGGTCTCGATTTCTGTCCGGACATGATCGTAAGCCCGGGCCTGGCCTGTTTGTGCACAAAGGCTCGAATGCTAGAATGTGCACGTATGTGCTCGAATTGTGAGTCCGGACTAGGTCCGTGCGCCGGCTTTCGAGCATGTCCGGGCTATTTCGTAAATACTGACCTTAATGAATCTCGTAAACTAACTTCCTCTGTAGTTCCTGAACCTTTTTTATTGCAGTGATGTAGAATGCACAAAGTAATAAGTAATAATAAAACTATTCCAATCAAAATTCCAAAACCTTGAATCACAATGTTAAAAACATAGGATACGTCATAATATTCTACTGATGAACTTCCTGGTGTCATTACTTCAAAATAATGACTGTAAGCCGTTAATATTTTATGGTTATCTCGGACTGAAAAACAGATAAAAAAAATAAAATTGTTTAAAAAACTTATGTAACAGAAAATAATGTTATTTGAGAGTAGCCTCTATTATAAATGTACCAATAATTTCCAAGAATCCCGTATAATTACTATTCATATCAATTTCACCATCATACGCTTGGAGTTGAGGAACTGAATATCTTGGTGAAAACATATGTTTTGAATCCGTTAAATCAGAAATTTTTTCGATCAACTCTTGATGATTATTCTGAGCTACTACTTTTGGATTCCTACGACGTCTTTTGTTGTTCACAATAACCTCTAAAGATGAATTCGCTGGATATTCAGATGCGTTGGTATCCTCGCTGTGTAATGTATCTTTCGCATGTAAAACTTTATAAAAAAGAAAAGATATAAATTCAAACTATTAAATTAGTAGATTAAAATGTAAATGTTGAATAAAGTAGGATTTTAAAGTTGTTCTAAAACCCACTCCAGAGGCTTTTTTCGTGAAGGGTCTTGAAAAACTAATCCAGACGACATTGGTGCAAATCAACCTACAAACTATTGAGGCTGTCAAGTTCATAAATATTTAAAAGAAAGGTCAGGTCAATACAAGTCCGACTACAGTAAGGCGAGAAATACAGCTCCACATTTAACATCAAACTTTCTTACGCTAAAGCTAAACATATGACCCTTCAAAAAGAGAGAGGACTCGAAATTATGATTTTAGCACCAACAAGTGACAGGCAGAAACATTCATATGAGGAACTTACACAACTATTTTTTTTATGGATTCCGACCTACCGTATTGTCAACTATGTAAAACATGAATCAAATCCTTTTTAATACTCAAAAAGAACTCTATAGTTTGGAGTGTCTCAAAATATATATTTCTCGATGTTGCTTAGGCTTTTAAAAGAGTGTGATAAAAGGGCTTACTATATACATAAAATCATGATCTTGAAATCTTATATTTTACATAGGATCTTTTGAGTAAAATACAAACAATTTATAACGAAGACTACACAGGGAAGTTTACTTTTTCTAATCTTGCATATCATATTTGATTTGCAACTCATTTTCGGTTTCTATTAAACTTCATTTGCATTATCATATCGTAGTCTCTAACTATATTTAAGATTCAATTACTGATTGCTAATCTCTAAAAGAGAAGATCCAATAAGCATAAATCAAAAATTTTAAAAACATTTTTATTCTTGTTAACCTAACAAATTAAGGCTAACAATTCTTATATATTTTAAAAAAATTTGTAACACGGCATTTTTTGACTTTTTAAAAAGTGTAGTGGATTTTACTCCGTTTTCTAAGAAAATATGGCTTAACGTCCAATTAGTCAAGAAGTAACGTGAGGTGAGGTTGGAAGAAGGTAAAGTAGAAAAGTAGCAGGAGTTAGGGAAGACGTAGAATCGTAGAGAGTAAAAACTACTGAGAACTGAAAAACGGGGTTTGGAACTGGTTAAATAGAAAAGGCTACTTTTTAAAATAGTAGCACAAATACGCATATTTTCTCAGAAAATGGAACAAAATCCACTACAAAACATTTCAAAAAATCGTAACAACTGTGATTTATTCATAAATCGAAAAGCCGAAACTCTGATTGAGAGGGTGAGTTCAAAAACGGTCAGCCATTTTTAAATTGTTCTCTTATTTGAGGTAACGTAGACGTAGAAACCAAAATCGAATGGTACGCCACCTCACCTCGCCTCACGTTTTGAATAATCGCATACACTGCCAGACTGTATGATAGGTTCGAACCAGGGGTCTCGATTACCCGGGTATCGAGTAACCCGGGTAGCTCAAATACCCGGGTAATACCCGGTTATGACCGTAATAGCATTACCGGGTAATTGCATTACCCGGGTATTAGCTATTACCCCGGTAATGCTACCCGGCCTTTCATTACCCGGGTAGCAGGCAAAGGCCGATATGAGCCTTTCGAGTGATAGAAGCGAAACGACGTACATCGTTCGGCGACGGAGCAGGTAGCGGGAGTTGGTTTTGAAGCAGAGTGAGTCGTTTGTTGTTGTTGTTTTTTTGTTTGTTGTATCTTTTGATGACCCTTTGATGTGTTATGCCTTTCATGAAATGTTACCTCACCTCACGGTATGTCTTGAATAATGGGGTTTGATATTTTCGACAACAAAAATAGTTAAAGATTCGGTGATGAAGGGAGTAAAAGAGGCTAAGATCGTGAACTGCAGCAGTTGAAATTGAATTTTTTTTTTTATCGAAGAGTATTTTTTATTGGAGAGCATTCCTCAAAACTCAATATACCGAATGACCCGAATGTCTTTAACAATTCGTTGGTTTTTTCACTCTCAGTTAAGTTGACAATTGTCACATTTTAAAGTAATTTTTAAAATTATTGTTTTGAAAATTTTTAAACTGTTAATGAAAGAATTAGTTGAAGAGTCTGCGATGTGAAGGAAGACGTAAAATTCATTTCGAAACCAAGATTGTGGACTGCAGCAGTTCAAAATGTGTGAAACATCTGTTTATTTTAGTGGTGGATTTTCGTGTTCTCAAAAATAATTGTTAGAAATTGTCAGCTGTTCTCATTAACATTTTTAAAATAATTTTGTAATATTGTGAAAAATGTAGACATATTTTATCATTTGCTCAAATATCCCACGGTAATTTCTTAATTATGCTTTGAATTTAACTAATAATTTTTAATCGTCTTTAAAATCCGTCTTCTTTCCTCTTTCGTCTTCCGTCGTCTTTAAAATCCACAATAACCAATATTTAATATACATATTAATTACACTGTAATTTTTTTCAGATGATTACATTATGTTTATGCATTTTAAAGGAATTTAACAGCGACTGAATAAAATAGACGTAAGAATGATGAATTGAAATATCATGAATTTCATAAAACATTTTAACATTTTATTTTTGAGATAATATTTTTTTGAGATGTAAGAGATCCTCTGAAAACAAAAAGTTCTCAGGTTTCCTGTTTAGGTGAATACCAAAGATTAAAAGATGCGAAACTCTTGACAGATGTCTATTTTTATGAAATTTTGATCACACGTAGTGTCCATGAGCGCAATTTGTATTGTGGGCATTTTATCAAGTTATTAGAGATTTTTCAAGTTTTGATAGTTTATGCAATAGAAGTACAATTATAGATGTTTCTGAATAAGATATTAGAGTACGAATTCTCGCATTAAAATTAACGTATTGACTTTCCAATTTATAATAATGAGAGGCGTATTGTTTCCAGAAATGTATTAAGGATATGTACAAAACCGTAAATGTAACTTTTAATGAAAATTATATTCACAAAATATAACAATTAATTGGGTTTCCTCATATATCTTCATTGGAAAATTTTCCCATAATAAATGAGAATAGGGAATCTGATTTCATCACAGTGGCTCACAGCTGTTTGCAATAAATTATTAAAGTTTCCGAAATTAAATATGTCAAAAAATGCAAACTTTCAAATTGAATTTTTGCTGCTAAAAGAATATATTCGAATGAAGTTAAAGTCTAGAAATGATCGCAAAAATGCTCTATTGGGTAAATAGGGAAATATAGTCCAATAAGAAGAAAATTTTATATTTATCTTAAACGATAAATATATGTTACGATAAAAAAATTTCTCTCGCAACACTTCTTCATCGCAAAGATAAACTTTCGTTCACGAACAAAAACCACTTTGTATGCAAACAAATTCTTTTATTTTTTTCGTGAAAATAAAATTACTTGTCACGAACAAAACAATATCTCTACGCGAACAAGTAATAAATATTGTCGGCGAACAAAGCGTTTTTTCTCCGCAAACAAAACAAAATGTCTACGCGAACATGAAGAAAATATCTTTTGCGATCAAACCTTTTTGTTTTTTTCGCGAAAACGTTTTGTCTCCTCGAAAACGTTTATACTTCATCTCGAAAACGTTTTTTATCTCTACACGAAAACGTTTTTTATCTCTACACGAAAACGTTTTTTTTCTCTACACGAAAACGTTTTTTTCTCTACCTGAAAACGTTTTCAGAGAATGAATGAATGAAGGAATGGAATTGGTTCTGCGTTTGCCTGTTGTGCTCGTTCTTTGCGATTCGTTAGGTAGGTACGTACGGTATTGGTAAAAAAATTGAGAACATGTCGAGTGAAGCAAACAATGAATAATCCTGATCTAACTTAAAGATGGGACATGAATTTACAGAAATAGAAACAAAGTTGTAGATTTTCTTTCAATAAATATTAAAACTGTATTTTGTCGACAATTTCTGCATTTAGTTTAACTGATATAATATTTTGTAAGTTTTCCTCGCTCAGTCGTGATCTCAATTTTGTGAAAACAATTGGAAGCGCACTAAATGCCCGTTCAACAGACACTTGAGTTGATGGAACTGATAGCGTAACCTGTGCGATTTGTGCTAAGGTGGGGCTCTTATATTGGTTGATTTTCCAATATTCCAAAACGTTGCCTTGCAATGGAAGTTTTTCACAAAATTGCTTATTCAGTAAGTCCTGCTCGATGCTGTTGTAATTTCTTGTATTGAGTGAATTCGAAAGCATTCTTTTTACTACGTTATCCCATTCTGTTTCACCTTGCGAAGCACTTGGTTCCGTTTCATCACTGTCAATGGTATCGTCTGATGTTCTTTTCATTAATTGAGCAACTTCAAGTAAATTTTTCTGCAAATTATAAAAAAAATGTAATGAATTGAAATAAAATATAAATGAATAAATTAAATAATAAATTTATTTAAAACAAAAGTATCGTTGTTGCAAAATCTTGGATCCATATAAATTCCAGATAAGAAAGCATCACTTTGCATAAGGATTTGTTTTCTTTTTTGAGTCGATTCCAGCAACTTCTTGGCTAAATTGCGTTCGTGGGATAGTGCTTCCAACCTAACTTCACATATCAACCATTCTCTATAAAAATCGCCCATCACAAGATTTTTTGATTAGAGAAGTTTGGTAAAGTCTGCCACAGGTTCAAACGACTCGAAGAAGTTGTCTATGAAGTCCCAGTCGATTTCAAGGCTGAGTGAAGGATCATTTTCCAACATCCCACGTATACTCTTCATAGATTTTATCATTAAGAATGTTGAGCTCCATCGGGTGTTATTGTCCAGAACCGGTATTGGTGATTTTTCCTGTTTACGAAATTCAGATCGTAACAATTTCACTACTTTTCTGACATTATCCAATTCTCTAGCAATAGTTTTTACAACATCCCACGACGCTAATTGTAGGGTATGAGCTGCACAGTGTACTACCGACATAATCTGACTTAATTTTTCATTGATATCTGTATAGTTGTCTCCGTCTTCTTCGTCATCTATTTCCTCTTCATGTTCTCTCTTCAAGTTTTGATGTTTTTAAGACATTGGCTCCGTTGTCCGTAGTTATGGTATAAATATGACTTAATTCAATATCAAATTTCTTCAAGTTCTTCATCACTTCTGTTTTTAAATGTCGAGCAGTATGTGACGAATTCAACTGTAGCATAGCGATTGTATGGACGTGGATTTGTAATCTTTCTTGGTGATGTGTGCACAAACATTATTCGACATCATATGAACATGCTCAACAATGCTTCGAGAGTTAAATTTAATATCGTATGCTTTTGTCCATGGTTGCAAGAGTTTTTGGAAGCAAGTTTCATCGTCAAAATATCTAAACGGCATATGTAGTTGAGTTACAGCAAGTCCTATGCATTTCAAATATTCGGTTTTGCTCATTTCCAACTCGGTTTTTTTCCAATCTCCGTTTTTTATTAATCGGTTCACTTATTTCGGTCTCATTATTTGCACTCAAATCTTCATTATGTATTGTCAAGGAATGACGTTTTATATTTCCGGTATGTATTTTTAACACCTTGTCGCATTTCAAACACTTTCCATTTATATTGTCACTGTCCATAATTATATAATTTGATACCACTATTTTTTTAACTCTTCCCATTTTAATATACGGTAGTTAAAGGAAATGTATAAACAAAAATAATTAAGTGGACGCGTACTTATTCCTTCTGCACTTTTTGTGAATGAAAGTATAGGTCCCCTAGATATGCAATTTTTATACCTAACCAATAAAAATGTAGATTTTATGACCAAAACCCTATTAGAGTATTACTTAACACTCAATGAAATTGTCACATTTATCAAGAATTGAGAACAAAAAGGGTTATATGAATGGCATTACTTCATTCATCAAATTCCTATCCTGCAGGTAAACTCTTTTCGTTGCCAAAAAGGGTCCTACACCCACATATCTACCTACCTAACTCACAAGAAATGAGCTCGACCGCTGACCGGCGAATGCGGACCATCGCGAACAAATTATTGGAATCATTCATTTGACGCTGAAAACGTTTTCGTGTAGAGAAAAAAAACGTTTTCGTGTAGAGATAAAAAACGTTTTCGCGAAAAAATCGAACACGTTTTCGCGGAGAAACAAAAACGTTTTCGCAGTGAAAAAACGTTTGTCGCAAAAGATATTTTCTTCATGTTCTCGCAGAAATATTGTTCTGTTCGCGAAAAGTATTTTTATGTTCACGATCAAAATAAAATAAAAATATTTGCGTAGAAAGAAGTTCTAGTACGCGATCGATGAGAATCTTACATGATAAAAATATTTTTAACTGCTAATGATAAGTTCGACCGCCGACAGAACTTTTTACACGTCGCAAACGATATTAATTTTTTTATTTGCAATGAGAAACAATTGCATCGTTCACGAAAAGAATTAATTTTTCGTCATTGATGATAGTTTTTTTATGATGAAAAACGAAAGATTAGAGTTTTTAAGAGATATTTTACGAACCCTGCAATAAAGGGCTAAATAACAAAAATGACAAACACAAGTTTACTCTGAATATTGAGAAGAAGAACAAGATTCGACTTTAGGTATGGGTATGGTATATGGGTACTGCGCTCGGTGAATATGGGGTCTACGCTACTACACACACTTTCAAAATATTTCATTGGAGTTTTACACACACTTTCAAAACATTTCACGACCACATTGATACGAAATTCAAGTTTCGTACCCTATAATATTGTAACGAAGTGACGAGTATCACTTTAAAAACTTAAAAAAAATTTTAATAAAGGCCATAAAATTTTCGAAACAAATTTAGTTAACACTAGGATTGCCCAAGCAAGTCATTTTGACAGCTTTTTAATTTCAATTAGAAAAAAAATATGTATATAATGTCACACTTTCTTAAAACTTTGTGACTTTTTTATGACATTAGTATTTAACTTCCCCTCCTTCATTTCTGGTAATTCTGGTAAGTAATTTTGACTGCATGAGAAAGACAGAGAGAGTCTAATGCCGATATTTCTGAGAGTGAGTTATTCATGTTTCAAGCTAAATAATGCTAGAAAGAAAATGTTCCTAAGTGTCAATGTTAATTCTTAGGCATGGCCAAAATCTTTCACATGCAACATATGTCATTGGAAACATTTTCTTTCTAATCATAATGCTTAAAAAATGTAATGCGACGCGCGCATAGAATTTTCCCTAAAAAATAGTTTTGAAGTATAAATAAAACAATATCGCGGTAAGTATAAAAATTAATGATAAAAAAAAATTAATACTAGATATAATGAGATATACTTTACTTGAAGTTTCCGTTGTGGTCTCTAAATTAGTATTTATTTTAAAATCATTTGGTTTAAAAGATGAAATACCATCGAAACATTGTTGGCAATTATTATTTGAAATTTCCTCGTTTGTATTTCGAATTCCAGAAAAACTTTTTCCATCTCCTAGAAATAACTCAGATCTAAAGTAGTCTCCGGAAAACATTTCTGCAAGGTATGCACCTCCGATACTGTTATTTATCGAATGCACCTCGTAATACGTTGTCACATTAAGGAAATTTGGTGGTGGTAGTTCATTTTTATTATTGTTTAATCTAACCAAAAATATACGATAGCAACATATCGGACCGTTTCTTTCACTTATCTTTGGCATATACATTTTAAAAAAACATTTATTATTTGATGTTTTAATTTTGGTCCACATAATTCGATTAATAGAATCAGGGGTTGAAATTGGCATTACGCACTTTCCAATTATTGGTTCACCTGCTTTTCTATGACGAGTTATTGCAGAAACTGTAACAGTGTAATTAGTGTTGGAATTAACACCCTCATAAACAGTTTTATGGTGTGGCTCATCCACTCTACGGATTTTCGGGCCCCATGTCTCATTATGTATTTTTCCATCTACTTTATATGCTGATTTTCCATCTAGTTGAATTAGGTACGATACCACTTTTCCATTTGGAGTCTTTGGTGCATTCCAACTAACAATAACTGAATTTAATCCAGACACGTTGTGATTGGAGCATATTACTTTTAAATTTGTAGGTACACTTGCTACCCCATCCATCGTGGTACCATTAACTACATCTGACCACGGTCCACAAAGTTTGGTTAAATCGTTACAAGCTCTAACTTTAAATTCGTAAGCAGTAGCAGTTTTCAAATTATCAAACATGTATGGTAAATTACGAGAGTTCTGGGGGTATATTGCTTCTTCAACTATTTTTGGATTATCTCCGGTGGTAGAGACTACCAATTCATAAAATTGTATGTATTCTAGAATTTCACCCATTGGAGGATCCCATCCTATTGTAATAGTTGATGCTGTACTTCCTGTGGTTTCAACCTTTGGTACAAAAACAGGATCTTTATCTAAAGTTCGAATGTGTTGAGGATATTGATGATGAGCTCCGCCTCCAATGCTGTTTTTTGCCGACATTCGTAATAAGTAGCTAGTATTGGGTAAGAAATTTTCTAGCACATAAGATGTGTTTTTTCCATCAATTACATGATTATAATATGTAAATGTTGGAGAACCTTCTTGCATATATTGAACAAAATATTTTTGGACGGGATCATTGCCATCATTTACTGTCCAGTTTAAAAATATTTTGCTCATACCTACTGCTTTAACATAATCGATACTGACTTGTGGTACGTCCATTACCAATAATGAAATATCTTTCTTTTCGATATCATCATCAAATGATGAAGGTACCATACAATTATATGTACCATTTTCCTTCTTGTAAATTTCAGTTAATTCTAGAGTTATGTTTATATATGTCGCATTGAGCTGAGTTATATTTGTAAATTCATCAAGAAGGGGAACTACATTGTTGTCTTTTGTCCATTTAACTTGATTTTTGAATGCATCATCCAAAGGATATGCATGTACCAAGCAAAACAATAATATACTTTGACCAATTTTTTGATTTATTTTGTCTCCATTATATGACACAATAGTAGGATTTATAAATGGCTGGATAACATGGTAACCAACTGTTTCATTTGTGGTATAATTTTTCTTACATGAATAAATTCCTTCATCAGACAATTGTGTATTTATTATATTTAACGTATGTTTATATATTGCGAAACCATTTGAGTTATCCAAAATAGAATCGGGAATAAATCTGAAAGAAAATAAAAATAAGTAGATTATTAAATAGTAATGAGAAACCTATATGATCAAGTTATTGAAAATTATGAGAGTACTAAATCTTTGAAGCCTTGTAACCTTTTGATTTGTGGGGGAAAGTTAGACTGTAACAGATGAAATATGAAGGAATCGACTTAAATTTCGAAGCATTATAACATATCAGGCTATTTTTCTGGGTTGATTGGAAAGTTTAGAACACGATTAAACAGTTTGGAAAGAGATACCATCAAACATTTTTTTAATTTAGGCTCTGAAGGACACAATGATGTTCATAGAACGTGCAAAATGGGGTGATTTTTTGTTGTGTAGGGTGTCATTTTCGATCTACCACTAGTTTTAATGGTTTGTTTTACTCAGACGACCACACACATCTAACTAATTGACCATGGGTCGACTTTTTAAGCAATTTTCGATACCATTCAGTTCAAGTATATACTGATGTGTAAATCCTTTATGTGACACTAAAAGTTCTTTATTTTTTCCGGAAAATAGTATTTTCGAGAAATCCATAATTATTTTTGGTGTAAAAAATAAACCATCAGCTTCAAACTTTGAAAAATAGCAAGAGTACTTGTTTTTATGGCCAGCAAATCAGACACTTTTTAGATAAATAAATAAATTTCAAATAATAAATCTCCAAATTGTCTAAAAGTTGTGAAATATTATAATTATTAAATTAAAAATATAAAACTACTTGAATATAAACCAGATTCCAAAAATGTGACGATTAAAAAACTTTCATAGGGGTGTACTTATTTTTTTGACCATGAGTGAAAACATAGCATACGCCGGTTTTTGCTGTTTTTAGGGCGTGGCAGGCGCAACATTTTTTTTGTCCCGAAATCGTCTCGGGATAAACTTTCATAAAAGAGGCGGACAAATATACTTTTTTTTATGTAAGGACCCACTGTACTTTATATTCGGTTGATATCTCCTTACATTTTTGAGACTAAAAAAAAACTGGTAAATGTTTGATATTTGAAAAAAAATATATATAAAAAATCAGTTTGATTGGGATTTGAACCTGAATCCCGAATATTATTGCATATGAATTTTTTTATTTGAGCCATTGATGAAAATATTTTGACGGTGATAAATTTCAGGAGCGAGTTTTAAATTTAACACTAAACGTACCACGACGGACATTTTACCGTTTTTACGTTTTACATTTTTGCTTCTAACGTGAAAGTTACCAGACCAATAAACTTTATATGTATGAAAGAAAGAATTACACAAACATTCTCTAGAACTATTGTTTAAGAATTATTCAAATGATATTATCATCCAATTTATTTAGAGCTTTTAAGATGTTTTAAATTGGACTCCGAATTTGAGTTATGAGACCTCATTGTAGTCTCGAGAGATATATGTTATGCCTTTTTCGATTTGAAAGATATTATATGAGGATATCGATGCCATCCTTTGCGTAACTTGTTGCTGAAATTACCAGGTGAGGTATGTGGTCATCGTCTGAGCATGTTTCGTTTCTGGTGATTGGATCGTGTGTTCGTTGCCGTTTGTTTGCCTTGTTGGATTGAGAATTGGTTGGGAAATTGTCAGGATCCAGCAGTTAGAACCTGTTACGAAGAGGGGGTGAGCCCTGTTCATTTCTGTGTTGTGTTTTCTTGGATTTATTACTTACTGTCTGTTTTTTGACAATAGAGTAGATAAATTAAAAAGAGAGGTTGTATGCACAGAGAGAACACGTGGGTTAGTTAAGATTTTAAACACTACATCAAGATCGCAAATTAGTTATGATTTCAATTATTTTTTGTTTGATGAAATATAAATAATACTAAATAAAATATTCCATATAATAAATGTAAAACATACCGATCTATAAAAGATATATTTTCATTGTTCTTTTGCCATAAGATATTCTTTGTTGACGATAAGCAGTCTAAAGTTACGTTGTTTCCAGTTTCTACTGCCTTTATATCTAAAATAAAAAAATATACGTATAATAATCATTAATTAATCGTAATAATATACAGTTGCGTAGATAAAAGAAGAAATATAATTTTTATATAAAACTTGCCCCGGTTACCCATTTGTACATTTCTGATAACTCAAAAAGTTTCGAAGTACGCTTGAAAGGCTTTGGAGTTTCTTTACATTTTTTTGAACTTTCAATGTCAATTATATTTCAAAGTTATTAAATTATAGAATTGGTAAAAAATAAGTTAAAATTTGGGGCCGTCAGTAACTAGTGTGCATAGCTCAGCTCAAACTGGCGGTCGCGGGTTCGATATTCTATCAGCTGAAGGCTGTAGTTGCTATTGCTTTTATAATTAGTTTACAATTTCAATTGTAATTCAAATTTTTAGAAAAAAAATATATTAAAATTGTTTTAATTGTTCATGAAGACAAACCTAGCCTATCAGAAAACACAATTTTTCAGTTTCACTATAAGATATCGTTCGACCCCGTCTCAGGGTACATTTTTGAAACTCGTATTCTTCAGGGAGTTTTGGGGTCAATTATTTAATATATTAAAAAATTTCGAAAAATTATTAAGATTTAGGCCCGTTTTATTCACCTTCAATTATATTAACTATTGATTAACAATTGGGAAATTTGTGAAATCGAGTTTTTTCAGTCTTTGTTAAGGTTTTTAATTGGAGATTCTCTAGTTAGTTAACGAGACGTCAGATTTGACAACGTAATTAGCTAACTACAGAAGATAGCTCTGTTATAGCCTGTTCCAAAACAGAAGAACAATTTCTAGGTTCATTTTTGGATGCGCAGTGAGAATTTATTTCTACAGCTTAAAATTTTTTTGGAGCGTAATTTTTTACTATTTTTGTACTGTTTTCTGAACTTCATGTTTTTTCTGTTTATAAATTCAAGAATTTATATCATTTTGAAGCGACTGAAGTAAAAAAATTATGAAGTGTATCTCCAGTTGATATTTTATTTTCTCACTTCAATTTTTTTTTTTAATTTTGATTGGTTGATTTTCAAAAATAAAATTCAGTATTTCCGCAGCGCAGTTGCGATGAACAACAAAACGTAGGAATATACATTAACGCTCAATTTTATTTTAATTTTCGACCAATCAAAATTAAGAACATTCTCAAAATTTTTTCCTTACTCTCAAACCTGCGGAAAATGTTCTTCTGTTTTGAAACAGGCTATAGGCATATTTTTCAGAGGGAATTTCAACTAAATTTGAGCATTTGGTTTTTTTTTTTTCACTATAGTTAAGCTGAAAATTGTGACATTTCAAAATTATTGTTTTGAAAAATTTCGTATGAATGAAAATGAGTGCTCTCGACAACAAAAATAGTTCACGAGTCAGCCATGTGAAGGATGACGTAGATGAAGTGCATTTCGTGACCAAGATCGTGTACTTCAGCATTGGAAATTGTGATTTGTGAATTGTGTTTTTTTTTATCAAAGATCATTTCAATTAGACAGAGAGCATTTCTGAAAAAATTCTCTCTCTGTTATTTTAGGGGTGGGTGGCGGAGGCGGAGCGCTCAAAGGCGCTGAAGAGGCCCATACCTTTATTTATTAATCTAAATATGTATAAGTATGTATTAGAAAATGAAATAAAACTATAAATTCGGACTACACTATAAATTCGGAGAACAGTCATTTCATATAGCGTGTGTTCTAAGTGTGCTATGTAAAGACACCTGATCCTGCAGTTAATGTAATCAGACACAGCGGCATAAAAAAACTAACAAAGAAACTCAAAGATGTTAACGACGATTTCATGAAACCGAATTAAGCGATTTCGTCACAATTGTCTCAAGATTTTTTAAATCAACCTCCAACCGTTTGGGATCAGCTCGACGACTACAAAGAAGCTGTAAAAATTGTCCAGAAGTTGAGAGTGGTGAACGATACGGCAGAAAGATGGTCCAAGACTGCAACGAGAGTCTCTGCCGGAATGAAGAGGAGTTTCAAAATTTATTATTAGTCATCGCCAAGTACAAGAAGCAATTTCCAACAAGCGAGAAGAACCAAATGGTCTACATTTTATATAACTTTTTGGTATATCTTTCATAATACATGAAATCCCATTTTGATGAGTTTTTTGTATGGGGACCCCCAGAAGGGGGGCAGATAGAGGGTAGGTATGTATGGGTGAAATATCGGGGGTTGTAAAAAATTAGGACCTGGTTTGAGTCCTCTATGAAACTTGCCGGGGGTTTTTTTTCTAGATTTTTATTAATTTTTGAGTTTTTGTATGGAGACCCCCAGAAGGGGAGCAGATAGCAGGGCAGATAATAGGACCTCGTAATACAATTGAGCTCCGTAAGACTAACTCTTGGATAGTTAGAGTGATTTTTTGTAATGTATGAAAAATTAGCATTTTGTATGGTGACCTCCAAAAGGGGGATAGATATGTGGTCGGTATGTATTGGTGAAATGTTGGGAGTTGAAAAAGAACAGGACCTGGTAATACATTTGACCCCTCTACGAGTCTTCCCGGAGAAGCTATGAATGATTTATGTGAAATGTTTCCAAAATTGGACCACTTTGGGCCGATGCGTTACGTTATACCCCATCGGATCGGGAAAAAAATTTGGCTCAATGATTTTTTTACCGAACCTAACTAAATTTGGATATGCAAGCTACTAATATCTGAATAACGCGCACTAAAACCAGGCTAAAGACACATATATGTAACTTTCGATGTTGGCACAGTAAAAAAACGTTTAAATAAATTAATTAAAATTTTATAGAATTGTTGTGGGCAATAAATGAAAAAAATTAAAATCATGAATTTCTCAGAGACGAGATAAATGCAAGGCATTTTAAAACTTTTACATAACCAATGACCATGTTAGATTGTTAACTAACAAGTTGGGACAATCGAATTTGCTAAATTTATCACAATATTCTGAATTTAAATTTCATGAATTTCATACAATTTTGAATCGTTCAACAATTTATTTTTGAGAAATTTATTTTTTCAATTAATTGTCATTTTGACAGATTTTAATGTTCTCATTTACTTTTAAGGAATGAGAGAACATTTCCAGGACTCCGTATTTCATAAAACCTCATGACGATTTCAGAACATTACCAACAATTACATAACATGTCCACGGCTTACAAACATGAAGATCTAAAGTCGAGGACAATTTACTAATGCTGAAATTAAGCGTAATTAAAATTACATTTCATTCAATTTGAATCCAAATTCATATCGAAATCAAATCTACGACTCATTTTGCCAACGGTTTGAATTGAAAAATCCTCGGAATCGAAATTGGGAACAAGCTAATTTCGTGGAACATGCCTGAATATTTCATAATTTCGTTTTTTTAACAATTTTAGTTTCTTTATATTTCATGCTTAGCTTGTTACTGAAACCAAAAAGATACATTTTTATACCCTACACCCTGTGGGTAAGGGTATATTCATTTTGTCCTTCCGTTTATAACGCATTAAAGGAGAGGTCGTAGGTATGGAAAAAAGTATATATATTCTTGATCAGCGTCACCTCCTGAATCGATTTAGCTATGTCCGTCTGTCTGTCTGTCCGTCTGTCTGTCTGTCTGTCCGTCTGTCTGTCTGTGTGTCTGTGTGTCTGTCTGTGGAAATAGATTTTGTGAAGAAACGGTAAGAGATACTGACTTGAAATTTTGGATTTAGTATTTCTATATTTATAAGCTACTTGTATGTAAAAATGGGCGTAATCGGTCAACGGACACGCCCACCTCCCATATAAAGCAAAAGGTTTATATGGGATATCTGGTGAACTATGGAATATATCGAGATGAAATTTTGTGTGTGATCATGTTCCACTGATACGAGTTTAAAAGACAAAAATGGAAAACATCGCCCATCGGACACGCCCACCTCCCATATAAAGCAAAAGGTTTATATGGGATATCTGGTGAACTATGGTATATATCGAGATGAAATTTTGTGTGTGATCATGTTCCACTGATACGAGTTTAAAAGACAAAAATGGAAAACATCGCCCATCGGACACGCCCACCTCCCATATAAAGCAAAAGGTTTATATGGGATATCTGGTGAACTATGGTATATATCGAGATGAAATTTCGTGTGTAATCATGTTCCACTGATACGAGTTTAAAAGGCAGAAATGGAAAACATCGCCCATCGGACACGCCCACCTCCCATATAAAGCAAAAGGTGTATATGGGGTATCTGGTGAGCTATAGTATATATCGAGATAAAATTTTGCGTCTGATCATGTGCCACCGATACGAGTTTACATGCTAAAAATTGACAAGCTACAGCTCAGCTCAAAAGCAACAGCTCAATGTTGGATATGGTAAACCATATAGACAGTTATTGGATTAAATATTGCTACCAAGAGTTCCCAAGAATCAAATGGAAAATATCTCTTATAGGTCATGAGGACAAGAAATCCAACTACTTTATGGATGTTATTGGCTGATGAAAAGTGGGAGTGAATGCAACAAGAAAGATACCACATCCAACTGAAACTCAATGGACGCCCATAAAAAATTGATTATATCCTTTCAATATAAACGTAATGAGCAGGTGACGATTGAGAGAATACAATTTCCAATTGTACCTGCTGAAGGGATCACAATCCACAAAAGTCAGGGAGCTACATATTTCCAAATGGCTGTTCATCTTCCAAGTGGTATCAGTCGCGCGGCAATATATGTTGCTTATAGTAGCGCAGCAAGTACTTCTGGACTTTATATTGTTGAAAATTTCAATCCTCCCAAGTCTGTTGTTGAATCAGATTTTGTCTGCATTGAAAGTGTAATGATGAATTTTCACTAATTATTGATAGAAATGCACTGTTTTTCCTTTAATAAACGTTATATGCAGGGTTTAGGGTATGTAAACTTCGGCCTGGCCGAAGTTAACAGATTTTGCCTGGGTAGACCAGGCGGTGCGCTAGTTTAAATTGTGATTTGAACCTACATTCCGAAGCTTCAAAGATCAAGCTATTGGTAAATTGAAATAAAGTTGCATTTGAACGATTGTAAGAAGAATAGTTAGAGTAGAGCCTTCTTGATTTTTTACGGTCCGTAAATATCATTCTCACCCTTTCGAAAATAGTATCACCGTATCACTTTTTTGTCAAAAAAAAAAAAAACTAGCGCACCGGGGTCGCTTCGCTCCCCCGGTTTGCCTGGTCCACCCAGGCAAAATCTGTTAACTTCGGCCAGGCCGAAGTTTACATACCCTACACCCTGCATACAACGTTTATTAAAGGAAAAACAGTGAATTTCTATCAATAATTAGTGAAAATGCATCATTACACTTCAATGCTATTAACTCCATCGTGCGATTTTCACAAATGTGGCATCTTTCAAAAGTAAATTATATATTTGAAGCTATATTCGTATTCCAAACACGATTATACCCTTTTTTTGTCGATTGTCTAATCTGTGAATAAGAGTGAAGTTAGGAATCTTATAGGGGCCCATGTTTCTACAAAACGAAGTAGTTCTGGTGTTTGCAGCATTGTGCCATTGCTAATATCTTGGAAGTGCGCATTAAAGCTCTGCAATTTATGGAAGAATAATTGAATCGATGATTTTTTGTGTGCCATAAAATACATTATGATTTTAGTTGCTTTTCATATTTTAGATGTTCATTTCAATGCAGACAAAATCTGATTCAACAACAGACTTGAGAGGGTAGAAATTTTCAACAATATAAAGTCCAGAAGTACTTGCTGCGCTACTATAAGCAACATATAGTGCCGCGTGACTGATTCCACTTTGAAGATGAACAGCCATTTGGAGATATGTAGCTCCCTGACTTTTGCGGATTGTGATCCCGTCAGCAGGGCTTGTATTCTCTCAATCGTCACCTGCTCATTACGTTTATATTGAAAGGATATAATCAATTTTTTATGGGCGTCCATTGAGGTTCAGATGGATGTGGTCTCTTTCTTCTTGCATTCAATCCCACCTTTCATCAGCTAATAACATCCATAAAGTAGTTGGATTTCTTGTAGATCTACGATTTTGTATGGAAGGTGCTCGTGTCCTATAAGAGATATTTTCCATTTGATTCTTGGGAACTCTTAGTAGCAATATTTAATCTAATAACTGCCTATATGGTTTACCATATCCAACATTGAGCTGTAGCTTTTGAGCTGAGCTGTAGCTTGTCAATTTTTAGCATGTAAAGTGGTATCGGTGGTACGTATCTGTGATACGGTGATCAGACGCAAAAATTCATCTCTATATATACCATAGTTTATCATATATACCATATTCAACTTTTGCGTTATATGGGAGGGCGATGTTTTCCATTTTTGCCTTTTAAACTCGTATCAGTGGAACATGATTACACACAAAGTTTCATCTCGATATATACCATAGTTCACCAGATATCCTATATAAACCTTTTGCTTTATATGGGAGGTGGGCGTGTCCGATGGGCGATGTTTTCCATTTTTATCTTTTAAACTCGTATCAGTGCAACATGATCACATACAAAATTTCATCTCGATATATACCATAGTTCACCAGATATCCCATATAAACCTTTTGCTTTATATGGGAGGTGGGCGTATCCGTTGACCGATTACGCCCATTTTTACATACAAGTAGCTTATTAATATAGAAATACTAAATCCAAAATCTCAAGTCAGTATCTCTTACCGTTTCTTCACAAAATCTATTTCCACAGACAGACACACAGACACACAGACAGACAGACGGACAGACAGACAGACGGACATAGCTAAATCGATTCAGGAGGTGACGCTGATCAAGAATATATATACTTTTCCATACCTACGACCTCTCCTTTAATGCGTTACAAACGGAAGGACAAAATGAATATACCCTTACCCACAGGGTGTAGGGTATAAAAACAATAGTCAAAACGATTGAAAATTGAATGTTGCAAATTGTTAATTTACTTTGTACTAAAATTTTCGCATTTAATCAATATGGGAAAATAGGGTAATGTGGCTATTGTGGTACAGGGTACTAATTCGAAAATAAAAATAGCTTTGGCAACACTGATCCCAAATTAAGGGTTTTATTTCGATAAAAACACTGAAAAATATACGTTTTTTTTCAAAAAATAAAAAATGCGGGTATTGTGGTGCACTTGAGGTCCTTGCATATAAAAATGATTTGCAATCCGGTATTACAAAAATGTGCAATTCAAATCAAGAATTATGACTCCGAAGATAGAATATCATTACCAGAATCAAAAGGTTATGATATTAACCTTATTTATATTAATTTTAAATATTAATTAAATATTAATTTTTTAATTAAAAAAATGAAGTGAATTCGGGACTTTTTAGCCAGGACTAAAATTTTTACTGTATACCATTTTATGGATTCATATTCTTGGATAAACTCTTAACATATTGCTTTGAACCTGGGTGCATATGAATATCACAAGGAGGTTACAATTAACCTAGGGTTAGGTAGACTTAGACGGTAACGAATACTAGAAGTAAACTCTGAGCCTTCGGTGCGCACCGAAAACCCAATTGTCTACACATTCTGGACGCCCTCGACTTAGATCAAAAACACGGGGAAGCGGCTCCAGGACATGGGCCAACGGTCAGTGTATACGGGCCAGAGTATACGGTGTAAAAATGCTAACAAGAGACCGGCTTACTTGCTATAACGCGATTTGCGGTGTGACGGTAGCGCTGAGTGGTCTGGGGTTGAAATTTTCGGAGGAAAATTACTATTTAAATGTTCTGTCTTCGGTCAGAAACACAATATCGCCAGAATTTGCAAAAATGAAATTTGTGGACGTGGCAGCAGGAAGGCCCATCATTTTTTATGGTCAGCCACTGTGTAGTGTCCGTGCCAATTGGATTTTATTCAAATTTAAGATTTTTAAATGTCGTTAAACCTATTTTTTAATTAAATATATTAATTACGCAGTTATTTTTATCAGATGATGAAATTATATGCGTGGTTAAGGAATTTAACAGTGACGGCCCTACAACATGTTTTTAACAAATGGAAAAACATAGAAAAATATCCGATTCTTAAACACTTGTGTAAAATATTATAAAGTTGTATATCCTAAATACTTAATACTTCATAACGTTCAGCATTTATAAAAACAAATTACAATTAACCTTATTATGTTGATTGATAGAGGTTAAAAAATTATAGCTTTCAAGCCAATTGCGAATTATTAGCCAGAATTAATCATTGCATGCCACCACCAGTATTTGAAAACAGCAAACACTTTTTGCATTTCATGTTGTCATTGCATTAAAAATAAAACAAATATTTTTTTGCAAAAATATAAAAAAATGCTGAACACTTAGAACTTACTAAAATGAGTAAAATCTGCCAATGTCATTGAAAACAAAAAATTTGTCAAAATTATATCCAAAAAAGTGAAAATTTTATGAAATTGGAAATCAAAATTTTTAGTTAGATTTATGAAACGTTGTTGTCGCCACATTTTTGTTAGCATTACATGACCATTTGTTATGTAGAAATTTGAAAATGACTTGAAAGTGTATTGTGTTGAAGAAATTAATGTTATTCAGTTTTCAACAATTTCATTTCAAAAATATCAATAATAATTAATTTTGTGAATTGTCATTACTGAAATTCAGTGTTTTGATTTTGAGAGACCATTAACAGCGCTGTGAATTTAGAAGTAAAGTCTACCCAGCGCGATGAGTTTTTCATCAAAAAAACGTTGCATCCAAAAGTTGATACTTTGTTTTAATTAGAAAATTTTGTTCGTATTTTTCCAATCACGAGTGTAATTATTCGCATCGCTCAGGAATGATAAAAGTACGGCTCTTGAGTGGTATTCTTGCTCACGAGTGCCAAAATTAAGGCTCGTGAGACGTGCTTTCAGTGAAAAAAACCTTTTACGAACCCTGATTTGGGTAAGCGATGGGTAACGCTCCAAAGTCAAATCTTTTCAAAGGAAAAGGTATGTCATATTAATTCACAAAGCCTAGTATTTAAGAAAATTGATGAATTCAGATTCATATTTGAGGTTTCCGGTGTAAATGTCATACGTATCTCTGAAACTCTACTTTTTTACTTTACTTTTTAATGAAAATATGCCTAATAAATGGTTCGAATTAGATGGTTATCAAATATTTCGGACAAATAGAAAAAAACTATGCATGTGGTGTAGCTATTTTTGTTCGCAACTCAATTATCAATTATTTTCATTCATCCTTTTCTTTATTTATACAAATTCTATTACAATAAATAATATAATACCAATTGAAACCATTTTTGAAATATCGCCGTTTCTTTAACACTTTTTTAATTCATCATTTACTAGATTTCATGGAAAACATTAGTTTAATATACCATCTTCCAATTAAATCTATAAAACCTATATAAACATTGATTATAATAAATCTTACGATTGCAAAATACATTTTTGTTTTTAACGCCAACTATTGAACATATATGAATTAGAGAAGAAAGCACAATCATTTTGTAAAATTATTCACTGAGTTTTATCCAAATCTGATTATAATAGGGAAAAGGGGGCATAATACCCCCTGTACCTAAAGGATTTTGAGTAATGCTCCGAAACTAGCCGACCAAATCATACCAAATTTTGAATGGAATTGCTTTGAAGTATTGTCCATGTGACTATAATAATTAAAATTAATAGATCAAAGTTTAAAAAAAAAAGTGTAAAAATCGGGTGGTAATGTGGTGCAGGTGGGTAGGGTAATGTGGTATACAGTATTTTTTAGGATAAATATTTAATTGAAGCTGGAAAAGAAAAAATTGCATTTTCATTTCGAAATGATTCATCATGAAATGATTCACCACTAAATTGTACACTGTAAAAATTGATGTCCTTGCCATAAAGTCCCTAATACGCTAGAAATTATTATTTTTTAATTATAAAATTAATATTTTCTTCAAAATTTTTTAATTCTGGTAATGTTACTCTATCTTCGGAGTCATAATTCAAATAATTTAGTGTTACAGTACACTCGGGATAACGTCAATACTCTATTACGTCAACACCCCAAAACGCCAATCCTTTTTTATTATCATTGTCTACTCTAAAACTAAACCAAAAGTCCTTCAATTACCAAAAATAACAGATTTGTTTTAAAACATGAAAAAGTATAGATTTTATTTAGGTTGGAAACCATTTTTGGTTTTAATTTATGAAAAATAACGCTTTAAACAACTATTTTGACCTAAATTTGAACAATGATAAACATACAAAATCTGATAAACCTAAACACTCGCAGTTTTAATTAGTAGACGTTATCCCGAGCGATGAAATTGCGATGAATCTGAGACAAAAAAGTGTATTCTAACATAAAAAAAAACATTAAAACATTACAAATGCACAACACCAATGATTGCAAAAAGCTCGATCAAAGCCCCTCGAGGGATGTCTTCAAAAAAGTCAATAACGAAAAAGTTACATAAAGGCAATTGCAAAACCTCAGTTTACCCCGTTTAATAAAGTTTAAGTACCTTCAGTACTATACACACATCTAACGTTTTGACCATGGATCGTGGGTGGCTTTTGTGGGTTTTGTGAAAATATAATTATCACATTTTACTATATTTAAGCAATAGCAATACAACGTAATTTCATTTTTGGTCAAAATTATAGGCGGACTGAAATAATTGATTTAATTTGTATTTTCAGCACTAACAAAAGACTATCAAAGAATTATATGTAAGCCTAGAATAAATAATGGAAATCCCTTCAACCCGAGGCTCCATAAGATGTGAAATATTAATGTCAATAAATTAATCCTTTAATAATTAATATATTTACTAGTGGGAATAAATGAACTGAATGGATCTCATCCTAAATGTTTCTCAGCGAAAATTACTTCTTTCAATTTCTGTATTGATAGTCTTAATAGCTAACTAATATCATAGATCATCATTTCATTCGGACATTGGGGCGTTGTTGTATTTTACAGATATTAGCGTGTATAAATTAGTGCTAATACCATCTAATCGTGATACAGTCTCATATAAAATTATATATATAATATATAATAAAATATTATACTATATATATTTCGTTGTTATTGTTATACTACTAGATACATGTATAAGTTAAATAAAATATAATATATGTAAAATATATGACTCCAACAACAATTATATATATATATATATATATATATATATATATATTTATTTACTTATATAAATAAATTAATTAATTTTCAACAGCACCCGTTATTAAATACATATAGCATTTTGATATTGTAACTTAATTTTCAATACCTTCCGCAATTAGGATACCGCATTTATTATTAAAGAATAGAATAAAAAAAATAGCATTCAGTAAGTTAGAGTACCGCCCTTGGCGTTGAATAATGTCTGTCTTTTTCAACATATTTTTCATGTGTATGGTCGTTAAATATGAAAGATTTTATATTTTTAATATTAAAAACAAACACATTTGTTTATAAACACTTCATTAAATAACATATTTGTACTAGCTATAAAATTAAGCAGACACCACTTTTAAGATTCAAACACTTTTGTATATATTTTTTCTTGTTGACAGTTACAGAGTTGCCACTAAAAATTTATGACAAAATATTCACGGTAGATTTATAAAGTTGCTACTATGCGCCTTAAGGACGAAACACATAATTGCGCAATTAACATAACTAGAACTTAACATAACTTCACACATGCTGCAAAAGTGAGAATAATTCTTATCTGCCATATATTAGATTTTGTTACAATATCGCAATTTTAAATCACAAACGGAAGGTGATCAGCGTATTTGATTTATATAAAATTAACATAAATATATTAAAATAAGAGAGAGATAAAAACAGTAAGGCCCTGTGCCAAACGGTAACTATTTAGTCGAAAAATTAAATTTTGACAGTTCTGCGAAAAATCTCAGGAGAATTGGTTTGATCAGAGAAAAAGTTCGGAATCAAAACTTAAATGAGACCTGAAATCGCCTTTATTGATCTAAATTTGCCAATAAAATTATTTTTCTTATTAGGATTATACTATGTTCACACCGAACCGAAAATGCGCATCGGCAAACATTTTCAAACGAAATTATGGCCGTTCTCACTGCATGAAGTCAACTTTGTTTGAAAGGTCAATTTTCATTGTTTACATTTTTTCATTCATTTAAAAAAAAGTATTTAAATAATGAAAGCATTCATCATCACATGTTAATCCAAGCGATTTGAGCAAGTCATGGTGTATGCGGCCAAGCATTCTGAAGTGTTTGGGCGCAAACGGCGACGATGAGCTCGGAGCTCTATGGGACGGCAGAATTTCTGCAGTCCTTTTGCAATATTTTGAAAAGTTCATAGCCCATAAGTTAATATATGGCCATTCCTTCTTGCCCACGCCAATTTTTTGGGAACACAATTCCAGAAGAGCTCGGCTCGGTGTATTAATTTAGTTTGCAATATATTTCTTTGGAAAATGTCAAATGAAATTTCACTTTCGACAAAAATGAAAATTTAACACTCCACACAAAATTATATTCGACTCTAATTTTCAGCTGCAAAAAGTTACCGTTTGGCACAGGGCCTAAGAAGAGAAATGTTAATATTTTGAATAGATGAACAATTATTCTGAAGAATTAAAACAAAGTTGAACTTGAAGAAATATGAGTGCGAGGCAGCGATGCCAACCAAAAGAGAGAAAAAATCCGTGCGATACACTGAAAATATCCGTGTATTTCCGTGTTTAGTAAAACCCCTATATTTTTGAGCGCATCATACCTGACAAAACGAAATCCAACTTATTTTTATATATAGGTTTGAATAAATATAATTTAGAAAATTCAAAAATTGATAATTTTCATTGAAAATTCAAAATTTGATAATTTTCATAGAAAATTCAAAATTTGATAATAGGGGTATTCAGACTCAGTCTCGTAGGCTCGTAGGAGCGTAGAATACGTGCAAATTTGTTTTTGTATTCTACGATTCTACGAATCTACGATTCCACGCTCGTACGCGAGTTGTACCTCTCGTAGATCGCATAGAATCAATTTTGTAAATGGCAACAACCTTTATAGTGAAACAAAACATAAATATTTTTGCAAAGAAGTGAAATAATTGTGAATAAAACAACTAACAATTGTACATAAAAATATTATAAAGTATTATAATACACAATTCCATTAAAAATTTCGAATTTCTGTGAACAAAATGTCCGATAGTACTATTTTTGGGCCGCGAAATTTCGATTCATATGAGAAAAAGCAATGTAGAGGCAACATTCTTC
Source organism: Coelopa frigida (assembly GCA_017309665.1). Taxonomy (NCBI): domain Eukaryota; kingdom Metazoa; phylum Arthropoda; class Insecta; order Diptera; family Coelopidae; genus Coelopa; species Coelopa frigida. The sequence continues at coordinate 11,109,981 of CM029563.1, forward strand.
AATTTGTCATTCAATTATAATTTCTTGAATCTGAAAATTTAATAAATTCATTCATATTCACATAAAACATCATGCATTTTGAAAAATAAAACTATTTATGTCGAAATAGTTATGCGAAAAGGAGAAATATGAGCAACTAATAAAACGATTAAACAATGATGTCAATATATAACAATACATTTTCTTTTAAATGAAAGGGATTTATCTAACTATAGTTGGACCAACTTTTATATAAAATGAGAATATTTGTGTGCGAGGTTCACACATTTTAATTATAATTTTTAGAATTATACTAACAACATTTTTATTAACATATTTATGTATGAAAAATCATAAATTATTATAATATTTCTATAAAACGGGCAATTTGTTCAAAAATATGCAACACCTCTCCAAATCACTTTACGCCGTTTGATCAGGTGTTCAGACATGTCGAGAGTACGAGACTTACGAGTACGAGCCTACGAGACTGAGTCTGAATACCCCTAATATTTATATAAAAATCAAATTTTATAGAAAATTCAAAATTTTTAAATTTTAATAGAAAACACAAAAATTGAAAATTAAAAATTTGATAATTTTCATAAAAATTAAAAATTTGATAATTTTTATTCAAAACGTAAAATTTGATCATATTTACAAAGCAAATTTAAAATTTTATCATTTTCATAGAAAATTCAAATTCAAAATTTCATAGAAAATTCCTAATTTCATTGAAAATTTAAAATTTCATAGAAAATTCAAAAAGTGATCACTTTCATATAAAATAAATACTTTGGATTTCGTAAAATATCAAACATTTTTTAACATATTTTAAAAATCTTTCGAAGTGAAATATCCGTAGATTTGCGCAATTTTAACGCAAACTTCCGTGTGTCCGCCAAGGGGTCAAATTTCCGTAGAACACGGAAATATCAGTGTAGTTGGCATCGCTGGTGCGAGGCATGTTTTCATTGCACGCATGGCCATGTATTCAAGTTGAAACAATGATGCTTGACTAGCTGACTGGCTGAACAGAATAAAACGCTTGTTGTAAAGAAGTACGAGCAGCACAGATTACCAGATATGAAACTTCTGACATTTGAGGCTAAACGTCAAAAAAAATCTCTTTTTTATGCGATTGGTGAATACACAGATTGTGTACGTGAGTTCACCTCTTAAACATCAAATATAGTGCAATGCCATATCTTTTGTTGATAAATGTGGGTATATTAGTACATTATTTGGAATTTGGTTCACTTTCTCTGCCACACTAATAGTGAGCAAGTCACAGATTCTCAGATATGAAATGCTTTAAAATACGTGGAGGTATCATCGGTGGCTAAATGCATTGCTTTCGAGTCGACAGTGTCGGGTTCACTTCCCGTTTCGGGAACATCAATTCTTCTTTACGGCCTTCACATCTCGGCGAGTAATGCTAGTATTACTTGCAATGAAAAAACTCTCACCCCAGACGTTTGGATGCGGCATTAGACTGTCTTTCGGCATTAGAGTATCTTTCATTGGTGTAAAGCATTACAAACGCACAACACAAATTATTGCCCTTCGGGTGCTGTAAAGCCAATAATCTGTATTTGTTTTTGTAATTTGAAATATATATCTCATTTGTAAGTGCAAATTATATTCAATCTCTAATCCGAAACATTTTGAGGTGAATTATTTATAAAAAAGTGGCATCGCTAAAAGTCAACTTTTGGTGAAACAAATCAGCTGTTTTTCATCTCAATTAGATTTACCAAACATCAAAAATTTGGAAAAATTACAGAAATGTAATTTGTGATTATGTTGATTTGGGAAATCCAAATTGATTGTAAATTGAACTATAGCTTTTGGGCATAGCCTAGATTGCGTATATTGCCTTGAGGCTCTAACAAGTAAGGGAGGGAGGATTTCCAAAATTTAAAATTTTCACATTCTTTCTCAAGAAGAACAAGAGATGCAATTTCAGACAGCGGAGGTGAATAGTGGTGAATAATAAAGCGCTTTTCGACGACAAATGTAGGTTCCGAAAAATTCCGCTGGCGCTTTTCGACGACAAATGTAGGTTCCAAAAAATTCCGCTGGCGCTATTTTGTGTTTTTCACACACACCATCAAACCATTTTAACAACCACATACAAGCGATATTTCAAGTTTCATATCTGGTAATCTGTGACGAGCAGTCAAAAGTTGAAATGTACTGAATTGATAATGAGTGAACAGAATGTGTAGTACTCTGTTGCTGGTGGTAAGCGTCTTCGCTTACTTCACTCGCAAGTTCACTCAACTTCAACTTAATGATAAAATAGAAAATTTAATTGAGGTAATAAAAGAAAACAAAAAAATAATTCCAATCACATATATTAAAATTTGTTCTCGTGTCAAATAAACATTTACAATGGAACAGTATTAAATGTTTCTCGGTTGTCGGTACCGTAAAAAGTTTTTAATATTTAAATATTTAGTTTTGAATATTTCGTTATTTTATTAATAGAACTAATAAATATCAAATACCAAAAGTATGAGAATAACGCGTCACTATTGTGCGATATAACCAAGACGCGCGGCATTATTGTGGGCGCATTTTTTTGGTCATTCCGAACAGCTGATGTCGTACGACTTTGTACTACAACTACTACTACTCATTCTGTTCACTGGGTGTTATTCTAATACTTTTGATATTTGATATTTATTAGTTTTATTAACAAAATAAATACGAAATACGAACCAAATATTTAAAATCTATTATATTTGGATATAAGAACATTATTTCGCATTAAAGTAGAGACAACTTGTTCAGATATTGATATATTTTTGAATTTATAAATTTTGTAATAAATAATTACCGAGAAGCATTTAATCCTGCTCCATTGTTAATGTACATTTGACACAAACTTGATTGGAATTATTTTTTTGTTTTCTGTTATTACCTCAATTAAATTTTCTGTTTTATCATCCATTTTCACAAATCAAAAACATGAATATAAATTGTCATGAAACAGCTGTCAGATCCAAGAAGTAAGGAAAAAGTTCAAGTTGAGTGAACTTGCTCGTCTTCGCTTACTACCAGCAACAGAGTACTACACATTCTGTTCACTCTCCATCAATTCAGTAGGGGTATTCAGACTCAGTCTCGTAGGCTCGTAGGAGCGTAGAATACGTACAAATTTGTTTTTGTAATCTACGATTCTACGAATCTACGATTCCACGCTCGTACGCGAGTTGTACCTCTCGTAGATCGCATAGAATCAATTTTGTAAATGTTGCCAACCTTTGCAGTGAAAACAAAACATAAATATTTTTGCAAAAAAAAGAAATAATTGTGAATAAAACAACGAACAATTGTACATAAAAACATATAAAGTATTATAATACACAATTCCATTAAAAATTTCGAATTTCTGGGAAAAAAATGTCATATAGTACTATTTTTGGGCCGCGAAATTTCGATTCATATGAGAAAAAACAATGTAGTAGCAACATTCTTCAATTTGTCATTCAATTATAATTTCTTGAATCCGAAAATTTAATAAATTCATTCATATTCACATAAAACATCATGCATTTTGAAAAATAAAACTATTTATGTCGAAATAGTTATGCGAAAAGGAGAAATATGAGCACTAATAAAACGATTAAACAATGATGTCAGTATATAACAATACATTTTCTTTTGAATGAAAGGGATTTTTCAAACTATAGTTGGACCAACTTTTATATAAAATGAGAAAATTTTTGTGCGAGGTTCACACATTTTAATTATAATTTTTAGAATTATACTAACAACATTTTTTAAATATATTTATGCATGAAAAATCATAAATTATTATAATATTTCTCAAAAACGGGCAATCTGTTCAAAAATATGCAACACCTTTCCAAATCACTTTACGCCGTCTGATCAGGTGTTCAGACATGTCGAGAGTACGAGACTTACGAGTACGAGCCTACGAGACTGAGTCTGAATACCCCTAATACATTTCAACTTTTGACAGCTCGTACTTCTTTACTACAAGCGTCTCATTCTGTTCCGCCAGTGAAGCATACATACTTCGATTGTTTTTAGTCCTTTAGAATTGAAGTTTGTAACAACTCGATGCGGCAACGACCACCCACACGACGAAAACATGCCGTCGGAGAAAATTGTCGTCGTAATTTCAAAGATAGTGAATATTTTGAATGCGGCAGCGACAAAATATTTTTTTACATACTTAAAACTTAATAATAAAAACATATAACATACCAAAACATCAATATTAAACATATAAAAGTCAAAATCCTCATTTACAAACATAATTTAAAAGAAGAGATGAGGGAAGGGGAGCATTTTGACAATTGGCGCATGACGACTGCGACGAGCTAAGAGCTTGTAAGGCGAATGAACCTGCTCTTATGTAAAATATGCGACCTAAATCAACTATCGCGGAATCAGCCCATAGTCAGCGAGCTGATTGGACCTTTTCAGTGTGGCTTCAGACCTGGAAAGTCCACCGTCGACCAGATCTTCACAATACGCCAAATCCTGGAGAAGACTCAAGAATTCCAGATCAACTCACTCCACCTATTTGTCGACTACAAAGCCGCTTTTGAGGTGCATGAGGTGCACGGACATTTACATCATAATTTTCATGATGAGATGTCAGAAAGAGGTCTATGGTATTTGCTCACCAACGTACGGGATGTTCGTTGATTCCTTCACTATTTGAATTAGCTGGATGGACTCGGCAAAGAGCTCAACATAACAATCCTCAGGTGTTGATTGATCGGAGTGGAGCAACCAGTTCTTATTGTAAACATCAAAATCACCAGCAACAACAATTTCACTATCCAGTGACTGGGCCAGAATTTGTGTGATAGGGCGTCCAATTGATTTTTTGAGGCATTGATACACGACATCGCTTCGGGTGTACAAGGCGAGTTCTCTGTGAAAGGAGAACAATGGTAATAGATTATACCCGGGAATGTGAAAATCCAGTGAGTTTGTATCCTCACATACCTGGGTCTCACCTAGAGTCATTATTTGAGGGGAGTCGAGAGAAATATACGCATATACCGTGAAGAAATTCGCAACGGAAGTTGCAAAAATCAAAGCGGAACTTTTGCGACATCTGCGAGACCCAGTATATTCAAAGTAAACAAAGCTAACGGCAAAGACTCTTGGAGTTGGACACTGAGAGCGAAGTTGAATGCGGCAAGTATTATGCCTTTGCATTTCTGCATCTCTCAATCTCAGTGCAAGACTAACAGTGATTGTTGTTAGTGTAGGAGAATGGAAGAGGAGGGATAACAAACTAACAACAAAGCTGTACCAGAGAGCGTGGTTGCCTGCTATGTTGTTTTTGTTTGATCTGCTATTCTTATTTTTGTGTATTGTTCCTTTCACGCACATTTCTTTTTTATGGATAATTGTTATATTTATGATATTTATTTTAATAAATAAATGGACTGCACTAAGTATGAAGACACTACACGATTGGACTTTTAACCGGCATGAAGGGCGCGGGATGAGACGAACGGACGTTATATTTATAACGAATAACAAGTTTGTGGACGGTGGCGCCACAACCTAATCCCACGGACGACGAACTCGGACTATTCGACGCTCTCTGTTCTACGCACGTTCTATGTTCTCACTTCTCTTTGGATGACACTCGTACTTACTAGTTATTTCTATGCTCTTTGACTACTGGCGATCTTTGCTATCGCATGCTGCGAATATGTTATTGAAGCATAACCTGGAATGAGACTATGCTTTTTTTTATGATATTCGTAACAATATAACATGATAAAAAGGAATAGTATTGAGATCATATAACTGTCATGAGTATAGATCAACTATCGCTCTTAATTTCAACTTTATAGCTCTTTAATTTAAACGTTCACACGAGCGGAATTTTCAGGCTGAAAATCAAATTAAAAAAAAAAGCGTTTGCACGACAAAATCGATTTTAATATGTACGATTTTCGTTTGAATGTATTTTGTTTACTTTTTATTGGTTTCTACAATCGCATGGGAGCGCCGTGGCTAAGTACGTAGCCTCCGTGTCAGCGAGGCCTCGGTTCGAACCCGCCTTCGCCAATTTTCAATTTTTCTTTACGGCTTCCTTCTCTCGACGAGCAATGGCAAACTTCCACAACCGTTCGGATTCGGCATTAAACTGTAGGTCGCTTTCATTGGTGTAAAACATTACACACGCACAACACCAACGATTGCTAGTAGCTCGGTCAAAGCCCCTCGAGGTCTGTTTAAGCAGATCGTCCGTCAATGTGGCAAGTGCCAATAATCTCTGGTCGCACTACAAAGACGACCTAAGGGCCTTCAAAAGAAAGCGCATTTCTTACTTCGTGGCGCAGTTTCTGCCACTGCATTGAAGATGCGGTCGAAACGGCTTCGCAAACTCCTCAGCTCTCTTCCCTGCTCCACCAGTCTCCTCGAAAGAACGGGAGGGGGGGGGGGGAGGGCGTCTTGCGGAGCTACGCCTGTCTGCCTCCATTCCAGATAACTGGAACAAGGTGAAGGTCATCTTCATACCTAAGGCTGGCTCCTATGAAATGAAAGTGCTAAATAATAATGAAGTTAAAATACAACCAGCAGATTCAATAAACTACACTGAAATAATAAAACTACTAAAAGAAAAACAAACACAATACGACATTAAAACAAAACTGGCCGAACTAGGGCATGAAGTAACTAATATACAAAACATACTGCCAACAGAGACAAAAAAACCACTGTCCTTATTTTCAATAGAACTTAAAACAAACAAAATCAATAACGACATATACACATTGACTAGCCTTTTGCACTGCAAAATATCCTTCGAGCCTCCTCACCAAAAAAGAACCCTGCCCCAATGCACAAACTGCCAAAAATATGGACACATCAAAAATTTCTGTACCAAAAACCCAGTCTGCGTTAAATGCGCTGGTGCACATAAAACTATAAACTGCGAATAGTAACAATATTAAATGTGCATTATGTGGTGAAAAGCATACAGCTAACTATAAGGGCTGCATTATTTACAAGACACTAAAAATAAATCGCTTCCCAGCACTACGAAAAAAATCTGAACAAACAATTGAAAACGAACAACTAACTACAACAAGCATTATAAACCCCACAGAAAATAGCTCAGTCAGGCCAAACCTAACATATGCCCAAGCATCCGCCACCAATACGTCAACAACTACCAACGACCAACCTCAAAACACTGACCTTTCTGAAGTTAAAGAAATGATGAAAATACTTATAACACAGATGTCTAACATGATGAGCATCATTACAATGCTGGTGACAAAACCAAATGGAGAATAATAATCTAAAAATAACACTATAGAATGCTAACGGACTCGGCCAGCATATACTGGAGCTGAAATCTTTTATTTACAACAACCAAATTGACATCATGCTCATATCTGAGACTCACTTCACTGATAAAAGCTTGGTAAAAATACCTAACTACAGTATCTACTATTCTAATCATCCTGACAACAAAGCAATTATAATTAACCAATATATTAAAGGTTTGGAACAAGAAAAATACAGAAAAGACTATCTGCAAGTTACAACAGTACAAATATCTGACGGGAGTGGACACATATCATTATCCGCAACATGCTGCCCACCTAAATATAACAATTTACATACAACAATATACCACATTGGAATATTCGGACTTTCTACGTACGCTAGGCAAACGCTTCATTGCTGGAGGATACTTTATCGCAAAAAACTCAAGTTGGGGCTCAAGATTAACAAATAAAAAAGGAAAACATTTACTAGACTCAATAAGAGTAAAGAAATGTACTTTCATGAGTACAGGAGATCCAACCTCATATATCGAAATACTCTAACACCCATATCTATAAACAGGAAAATCTATAATAATAAAACTAACTGTATAAAACTAACTGTAATAAAACTAACAGTGATATTGACAGTGCGGTTGCATACCTAAATGACAACCTAGTCCTCGGTGTTGAAAGATCGACACCGCCAATCAAGACCAGCACTAATACACATCATATATCACAACACATAAAAGATAAAATTAAAACTAAAAGAAGACTAAGAAAGCTATGGTAAACTACCAGAAGACAAAACAAGATTAAACCAGGCTACGAAAGCGCTAAAACAATATTTAAAACAAGATATGGAAGAAAAACTTGAAAGATATTATATGTTTTCCCCACTGGGTTGCTTGATGCAGTTGCACAAAAGGGGAGAGGAGTATTGTGAGCTCCACTTTGCCGTTGGTAGCGGAGCTGCGTGCAGCTGTGGCTGGAGAGCCTGCATGCTCTCTCTGCACGTTGTTGTTGTTGTTCCCTGATGCAGTAGCTAGTGTAGCGGGAGTGGCAGTTAGAGCTCTCTCGTCGTTTGCTTTGCTCACTACGCGGCGAGCTAGTAGCGCGGGAGAGACTGATGCCGTGTGCTGTGCTTCTGCACCGCTCGTTTGTTCACCGCGTTTGGCAGAGGACGGTGCACTTTTTTCGGAGAGTATCCGACACTCATATTTATATTTATTTTGTTTATTGTTTACTTTTGATTTCAAGGCAGAGCAAGAGGCAAAGCCTGCCGCTTATTTGAAAAACACTCGAGCGTATTGTTCGTTATGATTCGATTATTTTTTGGTATTAAATTACGGATTTAAACACGGAGCTAAATCAAACACGTGAAGAGTGAAGTGAAGAGCAAACACAGACAACTTAATTGGCTCCTACGACAACAATCGAAACTCTCACTACAAAATAAAGTTCTAATATACAAAACAATAATAGCGCCAATATGGAAATATAGCATAGAAATATGGGGCACGGCGAGTAAGACGAACATTCAGACAATGCAACGAGTACAATCCAATATTCTCCGAACAATTACTAACGCTGAATGGTACATACCTAACGAAGATCTACATAGAGACTTACAAGTTGACACAATAGAAGACACCATAAGAAAACGGAGAAAAATCCACATGCAGGTCTCCACGGACACACAAACAACGAGTTAAGAAACCTCCCCTTGATAGAGATACAAGACAAACGGCTGAAGAGACGCACACCAACTGATCTACCAACCCGGAACTTCTAAATAAATTTTAAAACATTCAAACATCAACAAAATTTGTAAATAATATGTAATATAAATATTGATTTCAATTACTAGATACTTACACTTTGTACAAATAATTACTTAATGTCAATAGATAGGTGCAATAAACACAGGAATTAAAAAAAGCCCTTCAAATCTCCGGAGCCAGATGATATCATCCAGGCGCAGCTATCCCAGGTTAAGAGTAGCATACTCCCATGGTTGGAGGTAATCTACAACGCCTTTTTTTCCTTTGCCTGCATTCCGAATAACTGGAACAAGGTGATTCCTAAGGCTGGAAAAACCTCACACACGAAGGCCAAGGATTTCAGGTCCATCAGTCTATCGACCTTCCTTCTAAAAACCATCAAGAGAATCATATTAATATCACTCCTCTTTTAAATGTAATCGCGAGATTGACGAGATGACTTCTGCTGTAGACCAAATAAACCTCTTAACGACGAATTTGTACCACTCAAAAACATATCGGCAACAACAAAGACCATGGTTTAATAATGATATTAAGAATATTATAGTAAAACGTGACATTGCATACAATCGGTGGAAAAAATTCAAGACATCGGAATTATTCACCGAATTTAAGAAATTGAGATCCCGTGCGATTAAAATGGTCAAACAAGCAAAATCACATTTCTATGACAATAAATTTCATACTGCTTAAGAGCTTCGATCGATAACAACAAAGTGAGTTTTTTAATTCTTCTTGACCAGTCGAAAGCTTTTTACACTGTTGATCATGATATATTTGTCACAAAACTTATAAAAATGTATAATTTTTCACCATCATCCTCCAGACTATTATCATACCTGACGAACAGATCTCAGGCTGTCTGAGCCAATAATATCAGCTCAGCTTATTTGCCAAACAGAAGAGGCATGATCCAGTTTTAGGACCACTTCTCTTCTTATATTAATGATTTAAATAACTGTAATGTCCGTATGTATGCTGATGATGTCCAATTGTACGTTATTAGATCGTAACTTTGTGTCTAACTGTCTAACCTTAATGAAAATCTTAACCATATCTATACATGCAGGCCCATGGAATGGATTATGTCTCAATCCAAATAAATTTAAGTGTATATGAAAAAAAGTAATTGACCTTACAAACTTCCCTAGTTTATTAATGAATAAATGTAAGATTGATACTGCTAAAAAATGGGCCAGCCACATAAGCATTGCATGTGGTAAAGTATATGGAATGCTTCGAACTCTATGGGAACGCAACACTGCACTCCATTAAAAATTAGAATATATATATATCAAAATATCATTAGAATATATCAAAATTATTTCAAATTTCGAAATAAAAGTGGCAAAGAAAATTTAAATTATTTTCAATTTTGAATAAAAACAGCTGGTTATTTGACATATACTTCAGACAAACATAAATTTCACCCTTTCGGTTTATAGATTTCGATTTCTCTGAGATATTTATCAAATTATATTAAAAATATTTTCTATATTTTGAATAATTAGAATTTGTTTTCAATTTTGAATAACATAAGCATAAGCTAAGAGAGTTATCGATAACAAAATGCACTATTTGAACTGCTGAAGTTCACAATCTTTGCCACGAAATGGTCCCTATTCATTTCATACTTCACATCGCCAACATTTGAATTCTATTCCTTGTCGTAAGCATCTATTCTCGTTCATTCACAATTTTTATGTTTTTCTATTTCAGAATATTTTCGAAAATTATTTTCAAATGTCACTATTGTCAGTTTAATTGGGAGTGAACAAAACGAAATTCTCAATATAAACTATGATGATCCCTTCTCTCCAAGGAATACACACTCGCTGCCTTCATCGACATTGAGGGACCGTTCAACAACATCACTCCGATTTCAGTTGAAGACGGTCTCTCCAACTTAAATGTTGATGTCACAGTCATTGACCTTGTTAAGCAGTTACTCAGAAGTAGAGTAATCATAGAAAACATCGGGAGCTCTATAGCCACCGTTGTGAGGGGGACTGCACAAGTTGGAGTCCTCTCTTAACGAGCTGATGTTGGCGCTCAGATCCAAGGGATTCAGTGTCATCGCCTATGCAGACGGTGTAGCTTTCGCTGTCTCTGGCAAATTCTTGAATCCCAGCATTCAAGAAGCCCTGAGTTTACTTTCTGGGTGGTGCCTCTCAAGTGTCCGAAGCGGACATTTTGTTCACTAAACGGTATAAAATTACCCTATTCCAGCTTCCGCTACTCAACGGAGTGGAACTAAAACTTTCCAATCGAGTGAAATATCTCGGCCTTATCCTGAACCCAATTTTGAGCTGGAAGGTAAATATCTGTGAGGGGGCCGAGAAAGCGCTCTGCGCCCTATACTATTGTATACGAGCAGTAGGTAGCAAATGGGGCCTTAGCCCTAAAAAAAATCACTTCATAACAATTATTTATTTCAAAATTTAATCGTTTTTTCTGATTGAAAAAATATTGAACTACAGTTTAATGATATATTTGATTCAAAAAATAACGATCAAATGTTGATTTATATTTCTGATCGAAAAAATAACGATCAAAATTAGATCGATTTCTTTGATCTAAAGAAATATCGATCAGAAAACAATTGTTATGAAATGCAGATTCTTGTTGGTATTCACGTCAGGAAAGCCTTCGAAAGCTCTCTTCACCATGCTCAGTTGTGTTCTGACAAGAATATTGATCAGGCAATATACTAAAATTTCGTCTGTAAGACTTCATGCCATCAAACGGTGGGCACGTACGGATTTTGAACATTCCAGAATCCTCCTCACTGATGTGCCTATCCCAGTAGAAATCGATTACGTTCTCCCTGCACCCGGCGTCATAACTAACTCCGGTACCCGCATTCTCGATAGAGAGGAATGGTCTTGCACTTCCTTTCACTTCACTGGAGGTGTACACTGACGGATCGGTTGACGACAAGGTGGGAAGTGGTATACACTCCCTTCAACTGTGCCTAAACATGGCGGTTCGCCTTCCTGACTCTTTGCCATCATGTATGCAGCGGAATCTTCGGTGTATCTCCTCTGCCCGGCGCTGACCTGAAAATGGGCCGGCCGGCTTGGGTTTCAAATGCATCAGTTCCTCACTGTCGTTCAGTCCTCTGATATTAGAAATATTGCACGGTTCATCAGGGAAGCAAATTGATTTCCCCAGGTGGTCTTGTGGTCACGGTCTAAGTGCGCTGAGCGGCCACTCTAAACTAACCTACTCTAAATGTGATGATGGACTAATAGTGCGTTCACACGAACCAAATTTTCAGCTGAAAATCAGATTTTCAAAAAAACCATTCACACGACAACATCAATTTTCATATGTCAGATTTTCGTTAGGCGGTATTTTGTTCCCTTTGTATTGGTTTATATTCTACACACGTTGTTGTCGTCTTCTTCATTGTGTTGGAATGAATATGACATCGGGGTAAACGATTTTTGAGATATAGTACCATTTTCAACAAAAACCACGGTTGCATACCGAAAATCTTTTGATTTTCGCTGAAAATCAAGTGAAAATCCGATTTTCATTTAACAATTATTTCAAGGCGAAAATTTGATTTCCAGCGAAAATCGATTTTGGGCCGAAAATCAGCTGAATATACACTAAGCCTCTGTAGATGTTCTAGCGTCAAGGTACAAAAACCGCTTCAGTGTTTTCTTAGGATCGGTACAATTTCGAATCGTCTCCAAATGAGTGACTCAGGCGGTTCATCCCAGTTATCAAACAACTTGGCACTCAGATCAATTTGAATTTGAGATCAACGTGTTACATTCCCATAATTGCACAGAAGAGTGCTATCGCTAGGAAAAGTTACGTTCTCAGCACCATTGTTGACATTCTGGCCACGTGACCTTTGACTTTATGTGTGATGCTGCCAGTCGTCATGCGGAGGATCCCGTGGTAGTGCGTGGAATCAGAGCCATGCTATCACGTAGAGTCATTTCGGTGTTAACAAGATATGTCCGCATGAAGCTGTCTTGTCCCTCCGTTATGGTGCATGGTTATTGTTCTTGCAACAGGATCATCTCTTCCAGCTGTCTGTAAAAAGTACACAGATTAAGCTGGTAAAAATTTCAAATAAATAAAAAAACAGCCTTGTTATTAAACATTTTTCTTTAAAAACAATAAATTATTCGATCTCTCTGAAAATCGATCGGTGGTGATACGGTTTTATGCAAAATTGAACACACGAAACACATCCGACATATTCTATGACACAAATTACGTTACACACAAGGATCCAAGTGGATATTTCAAAAACATTTTTAAAAATAAAACTTAGATGTATAGAAAACACTTGTCGATGAAAGTGCTTCAAATTTAAAAAATGTACTCGTTAAAGGACAAAAACCATGCGTGGAAATAAGAAAACTTGTGTCCAGCAATCAATTAACTATTAAGTCTGTCATCAGACCCGTAAAATATGAGGGCCGCGGAGAAAATAAATTCAAGTCTGGATGACCTGTAATTCTCTCATATAGAGATTGGCTAAAATTAAAACGCATGATTTTCATAGATCTCTTTATAGGTGTACAAAACATTAGTCCAGAGCTTCTTCAAACCAATAATAAAGAAGCGAATTCTGAAACTGTACAAAAATCTGTGATTGATGTCAGGTTCAAGTATCACACATCTCACAAAAGTGATAAATGCAGTAAATCGCAAAAATCGTTTGGACTTTGCTCGGAAATATCTAAACGCGTCATCTGAGTCCTGGCGCAATGTAATATTCTCTGACGAGTCCAAATATTCCTTAGAGGCCAGGATCAGCTCACTACTCAAAACACACCATTTACAGTTTAAATTACGGTGACGAAGGTGTGGATTGGATTGGAAACTTGGATATAATGAAATAATAATGAATTGTTGAGTATGCTTTTCCATTCTGATAGAAATTTTGAATCGATTTGTTGAAAATTTTGCCGTGGAGAGACCTTTTACATTCAGCAAGATAATCTCCCTAAGGAAATGGCCCATTATACTAAGATTTACTTGTAGTACAATGCTCCAAATCAACTCAAATTTCAACACAGGTTCCTGATCTCAATTACATTGAGAATATGAGGAATATCCTTGAAAAAAGGAGCAGGACTCATCACATATCCCGAAAACTTAGCTGCAATAGGTTATTCAAGAAGAATGGGAGAAAATCGCACCAAGCTATGCAAAAAAAATACATTGAAATCAAACATTTTCAAAGTGCATAACTACGGTTTTGTGATCGCATGGCCACTCTTTACTTTTAACAACAGTTATATAGCGAAGTTTTCCAAATTAAGTCAACGAAAATAAGGGGTGTGTTTACAAATGCGGATTTTTAGTAGCAGTGGTCCGATTTCGTCGTTTTTTCGTTTCTGGTTTTCGTGTTTTATGCGTGTTTCGGTATTATGCGTACAATTAATAAAATAACGAAATACAACATTATTGGACAATAAAAATAAGGAATTTTTAATATTTGTAAATATTATTGATAACTTTGTACAGTATGTTTTACAATAAAAATATTATTGATAACTTTGTACAGTATGTTTTACAATAAAAATAACAACATAAAAGTAAAAATTAAATTTTTGTGATTGGAATTACATATATTTTATAACACATAATTGACTTTTATTAACACAATTTATTTGTCTGCGTTATCGTTACGAATATAAATAAATATGTAGAACACTAAATATCAAATCTTTTACATCAACGGTTGTCAAAGTAGCGATGTCAACACAGAGAGAGGAAAAATCCGTGCGATGCACTGAAAATATCCATGTATTTCCGTGTTTAGTACAAAATCCACATTTTTGAAGAAAAAAGCAGATTTATTGATTATTTAATTATATTTTATATTTAATTATAATTTTTAAAATCAAATATACACATATATTTCAATTAGTTTTATAATCGCAAATTTCTTCACTATCTGTCTTTATTGGTCTTTACTTTATTTAATTATAATTTTTGAAATCAAATATACACATATATTTTAATTAGTTTTATAATCGCACATTTCTTCACTATCTATTTATCTATATATCTATCTTTATTGGTCTTTACAGCCCTCGAAGCTTTGACCGAGCTACTCGCAATCGTTGCGCGTTTATTATGTTTTACACAAATGAAAGAGATATACAGTTTAATGCCGAATCCGACCGGCTGGGGTGAGAGCTTTTTCGTCGCAAATAATACTCCCTGAAGTTTACAATTGCTCGCCGAGAGGAGGTTATGCACTTAGCCACGGCCTCTCTTTATTTATTTTTTGTTGAAAATTTATTTATGAAGTGTTTTCTAAGGTCAGTTTTCACATCTTCCTATAGTTGAAGCTCACTTTAACTCCTTTCGTTTCTCATGTCATCTTTTGGTTTAATGGGAGGATAAATGTTCTAGGAACTTCAAGTTCCCTTTAAAATGTATAAAGCCTGAAATAAAATGCTGCAAAAGGCGATGAGAGACAACGTAAGCAACTCGTCCGAGCTGTCAAATTATTTCATAACAAGTGTTTCAATCGAACAATAATTGTACACGCGATGCGTCAATGCAATGACCGACATTTTCAAAATTTTAAAAAGTCTCGCCTCCGAGATTCGTTACGTTTGCTGTCATATGAATATAACTAAAAGTAAAATTTGAAACTGAAATAATGCAGAAATTAAAGGAGGATCAAATTGAGAAAATGATTGATTTGGTGGAAATAAAGGAATAAATAAAAGGAAATAAAGGTGGAAATAAAAATATGAAGTGGAGGGAGAGAGCTTGGAAGAAAGTGGCTTAAGAATTGAATGTCGAAGGTATTTATATTTTTGAATCTGGTTTGGTTTAGAAGTTGATAATATGTAATATAACAATATTTTTTTAGAAAAAGATTGCAAAGATGATTGGAGGTCTCTTCGCGACCAGTTCCATAAGTGCGTTAAAGACATGAAATGAAGTACTGGCCAAGAACTCAACATAATAAAAAGCAGTACAAATATTTCGTAAAGTTTTGATTTTAGAAAAGTTTTATTGAACGAAGAGAGTTAGTTATTATGCAAAATTGATTGAATTGAATATTAGCAAAATATTTTGTAAATTTTTAACACTTCATATGTATTTTAGACGATGTCGAAGAATCTACTGTTTTGCAAAATTAATTGTTTTTTTTACTTCTGACTTCCACCCTGGAATCGTAGTTTCGTAAAATCCAACCCTTTTACGGTAGATTAGTCTAACCACCTCCTATTATTTTTCCTTCTTAAATGGGAACGTGCTACGAATCCAGCCAACCCAATAGCAAATACTTTTCGAATATTTCGAGGTCCCATTATTTTAAAATGAAAATTTGTAATGCATAAAATTTATCATTTATTATTCAACAGACAAATGTCAAATAGTTTTTGACAGTTACTTCTGCAGTCATAGTACATCACAATGCGATACGAATTACGTGCGGGATTCGCATTCAGTATCGCATTCACTGCCTGGACAGAATAGGCCAAGATACAATTGAGGCATACTCGTGGCAAAGCATTCACATTCAAATTCGAATACACGTAGATGTATGGCGGTGAATACAATCAAAGCATTGCATACTCGTATGATGCTTCGAGTTGGCGAATTTTCAACTTTTCTTTTCTTCGGGGCAAAGCATCTGACAGATGAAAACAGATTTGTTCTACTTCATTGCTCTTGGTCTTCTTATCAAAAATTTTTCTTCTTTCTGTTTTTTTCTCTCTCTTTCTAACATTAAAAGTTAATCTCATATAAAGGGAATACGCTGACCACGATGGTACCATTAGTTTTTCTCTAGAACATAGAAATATATTTAATTATGTGGTTTTAATTTGGGATATTTTGACAAAAACTGGAATTTGACAGTTAACAAAAATTTTCATTTTTGCTGCATGTCACAATTGTATTTTAGCAAGCATACGTCAGATGCCTTGCCGTGAGTATGCCTCAATTGTAACTTGGCCTAATGAGTAGTAGTAGTTGTAGTGCAAAGTCGAGCGACATCAGCTGTCCGGCATGATGCTTAATAGCATGTTCACACGGACCTGATTTTCGGTTCAAAATCGATTTTCGTTGAAAATCAGCCGAAAATCTGATTTTTGCCTTGGAATAACTGTCAAATGAAAAAAGATTTTCGGCTGATTTTCATCGAAAATCAAGAAATTTACAAAGTACTGTTTCACAAAAATCCTTTACCCTGATGTCATATTCATTCCAACACAATGAAGAAGTCGACAACAACGTGTGTAGAATACACACCAATACAAACGAAATATATACCGCCAAACGGTAATCTGACGTATGAAAATCGATTTTGTCGTGTGAACGGCTTTTTAGAAAAAAAATGATTTTCAGCCGAAACTTTGGCTCGTTTGAACGTACTACAATACTTCGAAAAATGCGCCCACAAATTTGCACTACAACTACTTTCAACAGATACGATTCAATGTGGATCAAAGCGCGTTTTTTGCTAAGCTGCTTTGAGAGCGTTTAACACGACACAGTCACTGTTCACTGCCACAGCTTCATTGCGCTTTACTGTCTGAACAGAATAGGGCGTCCTACAATCAAAGCTTTTTTGCTTGCTTCGCTTTGACGTTTAAGTTGAATACACATAGTCTTATGGCGGCGAATACAATGAAAGATTGCCTCGCACGCTTCGCTTCATGCGTCGAGTTCACGAAATTTCAACTTTTCAGGCCTTGGCAGATAGAAAACAGCTGATCTACACTCTTGTTCTTCTTCTAGAAACATTACAATTTTTCTTCTTTATGTTTTTTTCTCTCACTTTCTTCCTTTAACATTTTAATGTTATAAATATATAAACAAAATACGCTGATCACGATGGTACATTCAGTTTTTCTCAAGAACCTTTTGGTATTTGATATTTATTAGTTGTATCAACAAAATAACGAAATACGATCCAAATATTTAAAATCTATTATATTTGGATATAAGAATATTATTTCGTAATAAAGTAGAGACAACTTGTTCAGATATTGATATGTTTTTGTATTTAATAATATTATTCAGAACTTTGTACGGCATCGATTACCGAGAAACATTTAGTACATGTTCCAATGTTAATGTACATTTGACACGTAAACTTGAATAATAATATTCAACAAATTTTAATATGTCTGATTGGAATTATTTTTTTGTTTTCTTTTATTACCTCAATTACATTTTCTTTTTTATCATCTATTTTCACAAATCAAATACCCTAATATATATTGTCATGAAACAGCTATCAGAGCCAAGAAGTAAGGAAAAAGTTCAAGTTGAGTCAACTTGCGCGTCTTCACTTACTACTAGCAACAGAGTACTACTCACTCTGTTCACTCTCCATCAATTCAGCACATTTCAGTGGTCACAAGCCATAACCGCATAAGTTGACCTATCTGAATCGTATGGATATGGAATTAAAGGCTATTCAGATCGGACAACATTTACAGATTTGGTGGCCATTACACCAAACACCAAGTTTGACCATTAACCCCTTGTCTCTTCTAAACCTGATGAGAGCGCGCCTTTAAAAGTTGGCGTTCGATCGCTCAAAATAAGCCCTTGTTGGGTTTTTTTTTAAGAGGTGGTGGTAAACTGCATTTTTTCCGAAATTAATCAGGTGTTTACAGTTGATAACAGTAATCGGATATATAAATAACCACATTACCATGATCGGTGTGAATACCCCTTATAGCTCTAATATATTTATAGAACTGGAATTGACTTTTTGGGTAGGCCTTTACTGTTTCAATTTCAAATGTTTCGATTGTGATTTTTATGCTACACACATTTTGAAAATATCGGCATGTGCAATACTCATTTTTAAGTACATTTTGTTTTATCTTACCTCACGTGTTACACATCAAAATGGAAACAGTTCTTTTACATTGTAATTTCGTTATCCATTCCTTTCAAATTGAACGAGTTGGGTTAAAATTTCAAACTTTAAAATCAGATAAAAATTTTGAAGAAACCTTTTCTAATAACACCTTTGATAAAAATTTGGAAGATGAGTTTCCAGTTGATGTCAATTATTTAAAATCACTGGATCCAAAAGAGTGGAAAGATCAGGATCATTATGCAGTTCTTGGTTTGGGGCACATGAGGTATTAAATTTTTAAAATGTTGATCCTATATGTATATTAATATACATATTTTTAGGTTTTATGCGTCTGATGATGATATTCGACGCGCTTATAGAAAAATGGTTCTTCAACACCATCCAGATAAGAGGAAGTCTAAAGGAGAGAAAGTAAAGCAAGATGACGATTACTTTACGTGTATTACCAAAGCATATGAAATTTTAGGTAAATTTATTTTGTAAGTGAAGTTACGAACCCTTCTAAAATATAATAAGTTCAGGTTAAGAGTCGTACATAAATAACATGTAGTAAACTAGTTTAATCATATGAAATCCCTGGTAAGGATTAATTATTAAAATTGGGATCGGCATCTAACTCACATAATGTTCTGCATAAGTCAAGGTAGGTTAAGGGTTATAATTTGTTTTATATATTTATAAGCTCAATTAAAACTGGCGGATATACACTCATGGTAAATGGAAATAAGTACACTCCTATGAAAGTTCTTTAATCGTCACAATTTTGGAATCTGTTACAACTTTTAGACCATTTGAAGATAGCAGGGATTGTCAATCCTTAATTTCAGTAACTTATTTATCATAAAAGTGTGAGTTGCTGGGCAAAAAAAAAAATGAGTGTATATCTGTGCTCAGTAGTAGCTTAAGTTCAAAAACATAGTTTCGAGATAATCGGTGTTTTGTGTGAAATCCTACCATCCGGTTTTCAAATAGCTGTTTTTATGAAACAATTTGGTAAAATTAAATAAGGGTAAATTATAAAAAAGTGAAATTTTTCGACTTAAGTGCTTTTATTGAAATAAGAAATGAAAATTCCTCTTCTCTAAGTCGACATAAGTTGTTTTGTTGCAACTAAAAATGAGTTTGGACAATCCTTAAGTCGGCTTAAGCTGTTATGTCCGGTGAAAAAATGTTCAAAAATAAAAATGTTATTTTTCTATGTCGACATAAGTTAATCTGTTGAAATTATGTTCGTAGCTTTCCAAACACTTATGTAACTTAAGCTGTTAGAGAAATATTATAACTTGGCCGATTTGAATACCGGTTATATAAAAAGTTGGGTCTTATGTCGAGTTAAGCTTAAGTAGGCACAGATATATTAAGCAAAACAAATAAAAATACTCAGTAGATCAAGGAAACTCGTTAACTGTGCAGCTATTGCATTTTAGTGTCAGCCAACAACAACAACTTTTTGAGCTTAACAGGTTACTATTTTCATTCGAAGGAACGAATTCATTCATTGCTAAAACCGCTCGATAGTTCTGAACACTAGTTACTATTTTTTGAACTAGTTACTATTTTTTTGAATGAATGAGTTATTCTAACGAATCGTTCGATAGTTGAAATCAAGCCACAGATACAATGCTGCGAGAGTGCGATGCGAGACAGATTGCGCACCGAATCTCGCACGCATTGTGATGCACAATGATGCATTGTCTCATCAATCTATATTTTTATATATCTACCATTTTTATAATTTCGATCAAGATTACGATTTTTTTTCTATTTATCCCTCCTTCTATATCGGCTTTGCTTCATTTTTTTCATAAAATATCACAATATACAAATGACAGCTCATATCTCGGATGCGAGACTTTTTCAATTTTTCGAAAATCTCTCGCATCGCGTTGACGCATAGCGTGTCATTGTGCATTGTCCGATTGAAACTCTTGTTTTGAAAATAATTTGACAGTTCGGACGAGTTTCTTACGTTGTCTCGCATCGCACTCTCGCAGCATTGTATTCCAGACTTCATTCGATGATAATAAACTGTCGATAGTCAAAATCATTCGATAGTGCCCATCACTACTACGAAGTCGATTAGCCTCATTTCGTTATTCCGTCCTTGAAGTCGCCGACGATTTATACGTCGGAGCAACCCTCGTATGTATCTTCAACGTGCTGGTAGAAGCGCTGGTAGCGTCTTTATCATCCGTCAGAGCGTATTTCACTTTGATCGGTTTAGTTTTCTGATAACGTGTTACAATGAAGCGCCCAATTTTTTTTACTTTTAAAAAATAGTTACCTAAAATTACCCTCTATACATTTTTTTTAGGTACTACAAAGACTAGACGCGCATATGATTCAGTTGATCCGGAATTCGACGATTCTTTTCCTTCACAATCTGATATAGAAAATAACTTTTACCAATCTTTTAATAAGTATTTTAATTTGAATGCAAGGTGGAGTGAAAAGAAAAATGTTCCAGTATTTGGAGATAACAATGCAAAACGAGAAGATGTTGATCAGTTTTATAGCTTCTGGTATGATTTCAAATCTTGGAGGGAGTTTAGTTATTTAGATGAAGAAGATAAAGAGAAGGGTCAAGATCGTGACGAAAGACGTTGGATTGAAAAAGAAAATAAGGCAGCTAGAATAAAACGAAAAAAAGAGGAAATGTTAAGAATTCGTGCTCTTGTCGATCTCGCTTATAACAATGATAAGCGAATTCAACGATTTAAAAATGAAGAAAAAGAAAAGAAATTAGCATTAAAACGTGCTAAAATGGATGCTGCACAGGCTCAAAAAGCTGAACAGGAACGTGTTTTAAAGGAAGCTCAGTTAGCTAAAGAAAAGGCTGAAAAAGCTGAACAGAAGCGAATAGAACAGATTCGGATTGAAAAGGAGCAAATAAAAAAAGCGATTAAGAAAGAACGAAAAAATTTACGAGACAAAGCAAAAGAATGCAAATATTTTAGTAGTAACGAAAAAGATATGCTGAAAAATATGGAGGGAATTGAAAAACTTTGTGAAATGTATAGTTTAAATGAGTTGCAATTATTAAATAAAGAATTAGAAAAATCTGGTAAGGACGCATTCTTTATGGCATTAAAAATAGTTGATACAAAAATGAAATCAGAAACAAGAGAAAGCTATTTGTCGAAAAATAAATCTGAAAAACTGGAAACAAAAGAAGCTAATAAGAGCGATTTGTGGAATAACGATACAGTACAGTTGCTTATAAAGGCCGTAAACTTATTTCCAGCAGGAACAGCTCAACGATGGGATGTTGTAGCTAATTTTATAAATCAACATTCTCCATCTGAAACAAATTTCATGGCTCGCGATGTTTTAAATAAAGCTAAAGCTATACAAAGTAGTGATTTTTCGAAAAATACATTAAAAACCCAAGCTAATGAGACAGCATTTGAAAGTTTCGAAAAAAGTAAAAAAGATATCCAAACATGTTTAGATATCACAGTTAGTTCAGAGAAAGATACCCGCGATACCTCTTTAAACGTTAATAACTCAGAAAAAACCGGAAAATCTTTACTTCTTTCGAAAACATGGACAAAAGAAGAGCAAGCGCTTCTTGAGCAAGCCATAAAAACATATCCCATTTCAACTACGGATCGTTGGGATCGCATAGCCGAATGTATTCCTAATAGGTCTAAAAAAGATTGCCTTCGAAGAGTCAAAGAACTCGTAGATCTTGTTAATTCTAAAAAAGATGCTCAACAGTCGATCAAATGAATTTATGTATTTTTAATCTACAAGTTGCGTTTTATCAAATTGAAATAAAGAAAACCAAAATTAAACACGTGTTTTGAAGTATAATGATTAATGTCGTTGGCTCTAGGTCCTATATTTGTAGGAGCTTGTGACGAAGAAGCGATCTTAAAAAAGCATTAGTACACTGACGAAGAATGCATTTTGATGCATTTTGGAGAACTGAAGGAAACCAAAGGTCAGAACTTGTTGTACAACTATTCTTTATTCGCTTACTTATATCAGTGGTCACAAGCCATAACGGCCTAAGTAGGTTTTTCAAAACTTTTAGGAGGTTTCTAATTGGCACTGAAAGTAATGGGGTTAGATGTTTCTTGTTTAAATTTTTTACATAGGCCCTGTGCCAAACGGTAACTTTTTACAGCTGCAAATTTGAGTCGAGTGAATTTTGTGTGGTGTTAAATTTTCTTTTTTGCTGTGCCAAACGAAAGTGAAATTTTGACAGAAAGAAGTTTGACGTTTTCCAAAAAAATACGCAATTGATATAAATTTAAAAATAAGATAATAATTTTATTGGAAAAATTAGCCTGATTATAAGGAAATATTATAACCTGCTGGTGGCGATAATTTCAAGACAAAGTTTTCCGGTAAATTAGCCACCAGCGAGCCAGGAATCGTTGGATTGTATGACCGGCCCCCATTAATTTTTCATCCCGAACCTTTTCTCTGATCAAACCATCGTCCTTACGGGGTCCCCATACGAAATGCACATTTTACACAAATTGCAAAATATCGCTATCCAGTACTCAATCCTAGAGGGTTTAAATGTATTTTGTTTGACCTTGTTCAGGCGCAATTTACCCTCCCCCACCCACTTTTCGCGCAGGTTTGAGAGTAAGGAAAAAAATTTGAGAATTCTTATTTTTAATTGGTCGAAAATTAAAATAAAATTGAGTGTTCTCTGATTAGAAGCAAAAATTAAATAAATTTAATATTCCTACGTTTTGTTGTTCATCGCAACCACAGATAACCAGATGTGAAACTTCTTATTTTGTATGACTGTGGTCGTGAAATTTCTAAAGTTGTGTGCGTGAAAACTACAACTTGCCTACCCAGAAACTCGAGATGCCGCCCCCGAATGTCACCTCAACTTGACCAATATTTCACCATATCGTTTTCTTGTTCTTCTTTTCTAAAAATGTTTAAATTCGATATGTTCTATAGTTTGAACTAAATATTTTTTCGATTTCTACTGAAAATTAATAAAAAATGACTATAAGATTTACTAAAATTCAACTTGTCCCGCAATATTTTGATTTAAATGATAAATAGAAAATCAATTTTTAGATTTCAGAACAAAACCTATTCAGAAAATTATTTCTAAATACATAAACAGCTGACCTGTTTTTCACCAAAAAATGATTAAAGCGTTGCCACTTTCTATATATTTGTTTACGCCAAACATCGAATCACCGCCGTCAGGTTTAGATTCATGTTTGTCTACATGTTGGCAAACATTATTCAATGTTTTAGGGCTTTGTGTAGGTATATATAGGAATCGTCGGAAAAGTCTCCACTTTATTGTGTGGAAGGGTCACGAACTCATCCGAAGTTTTCCGACGATCAGTCACTTTTTAGATCACATAGGTGATAGACCACTCACAATTTAGATCACATAGGTGATAGTTCTTACATTTTTGGATTTCACCAGGAAGAGATCAAGTTTTTCGGGTTTGCTTCACATTGGTGAACGACCGTAGTTAATATTATATCACATAGGTGAGAGATCGCAGAATATTGTAATAAAAGAATATTTACTGCCCCGAATTTTTCAGTCTTTTCATTTGTGACGATTTTGCTGCGGAACGAGTTTTGGCTGCGTTTTCAGTTGCCGATTTGCCGGACGGACAATTTTGGTTTTGCCGACGGCATTTCACTGCGCGAAGCATCCACCCCCCAGCCCCGCTACTAAGCCCAGAGCACCAGCGCCAACTTTATTATTAAGTGACCAACGCGCTCTACATTTTGGTCCTTCGAGCCGGATCTTCGCCGCCACACCAGAGTCATCAGTTCCAGAGCCATCAGAAAAAAAGGTGCGTGGAATATAGTGTTTGATTTGGTGTCCCCTCTTACGTTTTTATAAATAAAAACAGAATAATTTATTTATTCAAATTCGCGAACTCGCCCGAACTCTCCGCGAAAATTGTCAATTCGCCGCAACTCAAAACGTTTGAGTCGAAAAAGTGCGCCAAAAGAGTGTGTGAATAGTCACACACATCTTTCCTCTTTTTCAACAGTTGTGCACAGTGGGTCATAGAGACCAAATTTTACTGTCCAACTGTTTAGCGGTTCATAACCAATAGTGGTTATTTAAGTTTTCCTCGCGATCTTGACAATTTGCTGTGTTTATTTTGGAAAATTGAAAATCCAACATAAGCATACAAATTGTGCGAGAAAACAAAAGCCCCACTGTAAAACTGCTCGATATTCGATCGCTGCAAACAAACAGTGCAACGAGTTGCAACGACACTCGTTCCCTTCTTACGCACTAAGCATAGTGCAAGCCACCCGCACACTCACAAATTGATCTCTCCAATTTCGTCTTCTATCTCTGTTTGTCTCACGGGCACAACAGAATAGAAGACAACGAGAGTCTACGCGTCGCCAGAGGCACGCACAACAACAACAACACAAGAGAGTGCAAAAAGTGCACACACCGTACAAAAAACGGACGGTCTGCACAAGCGAGTGCAGACAACAACAACCACACTGCGAGCGGTGCGCAATAAGAGAGCGTACCCCCAACACAAAACAATTAGGCAAGTGGCCTTAATTTTGAAAATACACCCAAGCGAAAAAGTTAGGCAAGTCGCCTTAATTTAATATAATATATTTAAAATATATTAAATTATATTTTTAATTATATTATATTTTTATATATTTTCGTGTTGGCCTGAGTGATTTGTGGATCACTCAGAAGAAAATTTTGTTTTTGTGTGCGATATTTTTGTTGTTTTTTAAATACAAATTTAAAGATTTTTGTTTGGTCCGTGTTTTTAGTACTAACCCAAGTTAAATATGTCCTCATATGAGACTTTCATTCGGGTTACCGATGATGTTGTCGTTTTCGAGTCTGAATTTGATTCAACTCCATTGTCCGATCACTCTCCTTTCACACTTGAAGTTCAAAAGGATGAGTTAAAATCTTTGTGGCTAGATGTCAAGTCGTCATATGAGACGATTTTATTTCGACGATCCACAACCAAAGCCGACGATGAGGCAATGGACTTAACAACGCTTAAAGTTAAGTATCGTGTTTGCTACGATGCATATGTCCGTTGCATGGGGAAAATGTTTCAATTGATTCACGAATTTAGTCAATCAATTTCCGAACCAAAGGAAATTGATCCCCTTCCCATGTCTAGTCACAGCATCAATCTGCCTCCGGTAGATAATGATGTTTTTCATGGTGACTATTTGTCCTGGCCGTCTTTCCGAGACCTGTTCACCGCGATTTATATGTCGAATCAGCGGCTGACCCCAGTAGAGAAGCTCTACTATTTAAACCAGAAGACTTCTGGAGAGGCGAAAGACATAGTTAAGAAATCGCCTCTCACACATGACGGTTTCGCTACCGCTTGGCAAAATCTTGCTGACCGGTACGAAAACAAGAGAATCCTCATTAACAGTCAACTTAAAGTTCTGTTTAATCTCCCAGTGGTCCAGGTGGAATTAGGAAGTTCCATTAGAAAGCTGCAGCGGGACATAAATAATTGCATTTCGACGTTTCAATTGTATGATATGGATATCAGCAATTGGGACGCCATATTTGTTTA
Organism: Coelopa frigida; assembly: GCA_017309665.1. Lineage (NCBI taxonomy): Eukaryota > Metazoa > Arthropoda > Insecta > Diptera > Coelopidae > Coelopa > Coelopa frigida. The sequence continues at coordinate 11,136,424 of CM029563.1, forward strand.
TTTATGTTCCACTCGGCTACCTGAGGCTACGCTCTCATTGTGGGAGCAAAGTATTGTTTCCAAGTCCGAAATCCCACGGTGGGCGGACATGGACAATTTCTTGACGAATCGTTTCCAGACGTTGGAAACAGTTTTAGACATACGAAGTGCCACAACTTCAAGGGCGTCTGTGAAAGTTACGGCTTCTCACAATAATTTCGACACAAGACGCATAAATTCCCACTATGCAAATGTCAATAAGGTGACATCTTGCAGACTTTGTTCTAATGTACACGGTATTAGAACATGTCCTAGATTTTTTGAGATGACTGCAAAAACTCGGTTTGCTACAGTTCGACGACTGAACTTGTGCCTGAATTGCTTGTCGTATTCTCATAAAATTCGAGATTGCAAAAGTGCTTTCAATTGTGGAACGTGTAAACAACGTCACCACACGCTTTTGCATCGCGATGCTTCCACTCGGTCGACTTCGGAAGAGTCCAGTCGACATGGAACCTCGCGCCCGTCTACCTCTCAGGTACACAGCCCTGAAGGTAGCCCACAACAGTCTACCTCCGATAGCTCTGAAATAGTTCAGAGTGACGTGCGGGGGTCCCCCAAGGTGCTTCTGGGTACTGCGATGGTGACTATTTGTCACAATGGAGGCGAGTACGAAGCCAGAGCGCTAATAGATCCTGGTTCTGAAGGAACCTTCATTTCAGAACGTTCTCAAAATCCCCTACACTCGAGATAGTGCACAAATTTCGGGCTTGAATGCGAGAGCCGCCGTTCAAGTCTCGAAACTGTGCACGGTTGTGATAGGTTCTCCAAAGGATTCCAACTTTAGAATTAAAGTATCGGCTTAAACCATTATGTCTTGCTACACAGAAGTTTCGCTTCCTGCTCGACTATACTACCCATCGGGGATCAGTCGACGTAAGTGGAATTCCCCAACATGCGATTCGAGAGTTCGGGTCGCGGAAAACAGAACCATTGGATTATCGAAAATCCAGCAACCGTCGAGCAATGTTCTACATGGTGTTTGCCATCTGAAGCGTTGCACTGATAAGTTCAGATGCAACCGCAAATATCACTCGATGCTGCACGGGCATTCGGATGAAGAAATAAGGCACTTAGAATCTTCGCGGGCCGATGAGAGTCTCTGTGAACTCAGGAAAAAATCTCCTGAGTCACGTGATCCCCGGGGTGACGGGGTCGAGGGCGGTTTCCTTTCGGAGGGAGAGTCAGTGATCCAGAAGCGATCGTGGCGTTCTCTCCGGGAAAAATCGACCGGGGATGAAGGGCTGGAGATCGAAGCGCTCGTTGAGGAGGATCCTCACCGTCCCGCGGAAGAGCAACCTTCTCTCCCCCCTCCATGCACCGAGCTCGTGAATCCTTCTGCGAGTTCGGTGCGACGAAAGGATGGCGCCAGTCACGGGACTGAGTCTCATCGCTTTCGTCCCTCTTTACACGCTGACCGCAGGAGAACGGAGCGTTTGGATCAGCTTTCGCTGCGCCCTCGGAGACAACACCCGCGCAAGACAGTGCCAGAGCGAAATGAGAAGCCTCGACGGTTTGAGGGCAAAGCCCACAAGCGCATTCATCAGGATGGAACTTCCCTGAGCAGGCAAGAAACGGTGGCAGGAATGATGCCCAGAATGGTACCGCACCTGGTTGCCCAGACAGCAAATTAAGCTGGACCACCCCGGAAATTACAAGGTTAACCACCCCATCTGACACCAAATCAAACCTATATGTACCACGCCCTATCTTATTATGAATTATAAACTTTATGTATTTTATGTATAGTAGATACTTAATTTATTCGTTTGCAGTGATGCTGCAAAGTGAATGTTTACGCCAAACATCGAATCACCACCGTCAGGTTTAGATTCATGTTTGTCTACATGTTGGCAAACATTATTCAATGTTTTAGGGTTTTGTGTAGGTGTATATAGGAATCGTCGGAAAAGTCTCCACTTTATTGTGTGGAAGGGTCACGAACTCATCCGAAGTTTTCCGACGATCAGTCACTTTTTAGATCACATAGGTGATAGACCACTCACAATTTAGATCACATAGGTGATAGTTCTTACATTTTTGGATTTCACCAGGAAGAGATCAAGTTTTTCGGGTTTGCTTCACATTGGTGAACGACCGTAGTTAATATTATATCACATAGGTGAGAGATCGCAGAATATTGTAATAAAAGAATATTTACTGCCCCGAATTTTTCAGTGTTTTCATTTGTGACGATTTTGCTGCGGAACGAGTTTTGGCTGCGTTTTCAGTTGCCGATTTGCCGGACGGACAATTTTGGTTTTGCCGACGGCATTTCACTGCGCGAAGCATCCACCCCCCAGCCCCGCTACTAAGCCCAGAGCACCAGCGCCAACTTTATTATTAAGTGGCCAACGCGCTCTACATTTTGGTCCTTCGAGCCGGATCTTCGCCGCCACACCAGAGTCATCAGTTCCAGAGCCATCAGAAAAAAAGGTGCGTGGAATATAGTGTTTGATTTGGTGTCCCCTCTTACGTTTTTATAAATAAAAACAGAATAATTTATTTATTCAAATTCGCGAACTCGCCCGAACTCTCCGCGAAAATTGTCAATTCGCCGCAACTCAAAACGTTTGAGTCGAAAAAGTGCGCCAAAAGAGTGTGTGAATAGTCACACACATCTTTCCTCTTTTTCAACAGTTGTGCACAGTGGGTCATAGAGACCAAATTTTACTGTCCAACTGTTTAGCGGTTCATAACCAATAGTGGTTATTTAAGTTTTCCTCGCGATCTTGACAATTTGCTGTGTTTATTTTGGAAAATTGAAAATCCAACATAAGCATACAAATTGTGCGAGAAAACAAAAGCCCCACTGTAAAACTGCTCGATATTCGATCGCTGCAAACAAACAGTGCAACGAGTTGCAACGACACTCGTTCCCTTCTTACGCACTAAGCATAGTGCAAGCCCGCACACTCACAAATTGATCTCTCCAATTTCGTCTTCTATCTCTGTTTGTCTCACGGGCACAACAGAATAGAAGACAACGAGAGTCTACGCGTCGCCAGAGGCACGCACAACAACAACAACACAAGAGAGTGCAAAAAGTGCACACACCGTACAAAAAACGGACGGTCTGCACAAGCGAGTGCAGACAACAACAACCACACTGCGAGCGGTGCGCAATAAGAGAGCGTACCCCCAACACAAAACAATTAGGCAAGTGGCCTTAATTTTGAAAATACACCCAAGCGAAAAAGTTAGGCAAGTCGCCTTAATTTAATATAATATATTTAAAATATATTAAATTATATTTTTAATTATATTATATTTTTATATATTTTCGTGTTGGCCTGAGTGATTTGTGGATCACTCAGAAGAAAATTTTGTTTTTGTGTGCGATATTTTTGTTGTTTTTTAAATACAAATTTAAAGATTTTTGTTTGGTCCGTGTTTTTAGTACTAACCCAAGTTAAATATGTCCTCATATGAGACTTTCATTCGGGTTACCGATGATGTTGTCGTTTTCGAGTCTGAATTTGATTCAACTCCATTGTCCGATCACTCTCCTTTCACACTTGAAGTTCAAAAGGATGAGTTAAAATCTTTGTGGCTAGATGTCAAGTCGTCATATGAGACGATTTTAATTCGACGATCCACAACCAAAGCCGACGATGAGGCAATGGACTTAACAACGCTTAAAGTTAAGTATCGTGTTTGCTACGATGCATATGTCCGTTGCATGGGGAAAATGAATCAATTGATTCACGAATTTAGTCAATCAATTTCCGAACCAAAGGAAATTGATCCCCTTCCCATGTCTAGTCACAGCATCAATCTGCCTCCGGTAGATATCGATGTTTTTCATGGTGACTATTTGTCCTGGCCGTCTTTCCGAGACCTGTTCACCGAGATTTATATGTCGAATCAGCGGCTGACCCCAGTAGAGAAGCTCTACTATTTAAACCAGAAGACTTCTGGAGAGGCGAAAGACATAGTTAAGAAATCGCCTCTCACACATGACGGTTTCGCTACCGCTTGGCAAAATCTTGCTGACCGGTACGAAAACAAGAGAATCCTCATAAACAGTCAACTTAAAGTTCTGTTTAATCTCCCAGTGGTCCAGGTGGAATCAGGAAGTTCCATTAGAAAGCTGCAGCGGGACATAAATAATTGCATTTCGACGTTTCAATTGTATGATATGGATATCAGCAATTGGGACGCCATATTTGTTTATTTATGTTCCACTCGGCTACCTGAGGCTACGCTCTCATTGTGGGAGCAAAGTATTGTTTCCAAGTCCGAAATCCCACGGTGGGCGGACATGGACAATTTCTTGACGAATCGTTTCCAGACGTTGGAAACAGTTTTAGACATACGAAGTGCCACAACTTCAAGGGCGTCTGTGAAAGTTACGGCTTCTCACAATAATTTCGACACAAGACGCATAAATTCCCACTATGCAAATGTCAATAAGGTGACATCTTGCAGACTTTGTTCTAATGTACACGGTATTAGAACATGTCCTAGATTTTTTGAGATGACTGCAAAAACTACGGTTTGCTACAGTTCGACGACTGAACTTGTGCCTGAATTGCTTGTCGTATTCTCATAAAATTCGAGATTGCAAAAGTGCTTTCAATTGTGGAACGTGTAAACAACGTCACCACACGCTTTTGCATCGCGATGCTTCCACTCGGTCGACTTCGGAAGAGTCCAGTCGACATGGAACCTCGCGCCCGTCTACCTCTCAGGTACACAGCCCTGAAGGTAGCCCACAACAGTCTACCTCCGATAGCTCTGAAATAGTTCAGAGTGACGTGCGGGGGTCCCCCAAGGTGCTTCTGGGTACTGCGATGGTGACTATTTGTCACAATGGAGGCGAGTACGAAGCCAGAGCGCTAATAGATCCTGGTTCTGAAGGAACCTTCATTTCAGAACGTTCTCAAAATCCCCTACACTCGAGATAGTGCACAAATTTCGGGCTTGAATGCGAGAGCCGCCGTTCAAGTCTCGAAACTGTGCACGGTTGTGATAGGTTCTCCAAAGGATTCCAACTTTAGAATTAAAGTATCGGCTTTAATTCTCTCGAAGTTGACAGGAAACCTTCCAACCACTTCGATCAATCCCTCCGTGGTTGATCAAATACCGAATCTCAATTTAGCCGACAAGAATTTCCATCAGAGTGGAAAAGTCGATGTCTTGATTGGTGGGGATCTGTACCCACAAATCATTTTGGAAGGTGTTCGACATCATGTTGTAGAACACTTAATAGCCCAAGACACGGTCTTTGGATGGATTCTCACTGGCCCTCTACCGTGTCAAACATCCACCAAAACCATTATGTCTTGCTACACAGAAGTTTCGCTTCCTGCTCGACTATACTACCCATCGGGGATCAGTCGACGTAAGTGGAATTCCCCAACATGCGATTCGAGAGTTCGGGTCGCGGAAAACAGAACCATTGGATTATCGAAAATCCAGCAACCGTCGAGCAATGTTCTACATGGTGTTTGCCATCTGAAGCGTTGCACTGATAAGTTCAGATGCAACCGCAAATATCACTCGATGCTGCACGGGCATTCGGATGAAGAAATAAGGCACTTAGAATCTTCGCGGGCCGATGAGAGTCTCCGTGAACTCAGGAAAAAATCTCCTGAGTCACGTGATCCCCGGGGTGACGGGGTCGAGGGCGGTTTCCTTTCGGAGGGAGAGTCAGTGATCCAGAAGCGATCGTGGCGTTCTCTCCGGGAAGAATCGACCGGGGATGAAGGGCTGGAGATCGAAGCGCTCGTTGAGGAGGATCCTCACCGTCCCGCGGAAGAGCAACCTTCTCTCCCCCCTCCATGCACCGAGCTCGTGAATCCTTCTGCGAGTTCGGTGCGACGAAAGGATGGCGCCAGTCACGGGACTGAGTCTCATCGCTTTCGTCCCTCTTTACACGCTGACCGCAGGAGAACGGAGCGTTTGGATCAGCTTTCGCTGCGCCCTCGGAGACAACACCCGCGCAAGACAGTGCCAGAGCGAAATGAGAAGCCTCGACGGTTTGAGGGCAAAGCCCACAAGCGCATTCATCAGGATGGAACTTCCCTGAGCAGGCAAGAAACGGTGGCAGGAATGATGCCCAGAATGGTACCGCACCTGGTTGCCCAGACAGCAAATTAAGCTGGACCACCCCGGAAATTACAAGGTTAACCACCCCATCTGACACCAAATCAAACCTATATGTACCACGCCCTATCTTATTATGAATTATAAACTTTATGTATTTTATGTATAGTAGATACTTAATTTATTCGTTTGCAGTGATGCTGCAAGGTGGGAATGTTTACGCCAAACATCGAATCACCACCGTCAGGTTTAGATTCATGTTTGTCTACATGTTGGCAAACATTATTCAATGTTTTAGGGCTTTGTGTAGGTGTATATAGGAATCGTCGGAAAAGTCTCCACTTTATTGTGTGGAAGGGTCACGAACTCATCCGAAGTTTTCCGACGATCAGTCACTTTTTAGATCACATAGGTGATAGACCACTCACAATTTAGATCACATAGGTGATAGTTCTTACATTTTTGGATTTCACCAGGAAGAGATCAAGTTTTTCGGGTTTGCTTCACATTGGTGAACGACCGTAGTTAATATTATATCACATAGGTGAGAGATCGCAGAATATTGTAATAAAAGAATATTTACTGCCCCGAATTTTTCAGTCTTTTCATTTGTGACGATTTTGCTGCGGAACGAGTTTTGGCTGCGTTTTCAGTTGCCGATTTGCCGGACGGACAATTTTGGTTTTGCCGACGGCATTTCACTGCGCGAAGCATCCACCCCCCAGCCCCGCTACTAAGCCCAGAGCACCAGCGCCAACTTTATTATTAAGTGGCCAACGCGCTCTACATTTTGGTCCTTCGAGCCGGATCTTCGCCGCCACACCAGAGTCATCAGTTCCAGAGCCATCAGAAAAAAAGGTGCGTGGAATATAGTGTTTGATTTGGTGTCCCCTCTTACGTTTTTATAAATAAAAACAATAATTTATTTATTCAAATTCGCGAACTCGCCCGAACTCTCCGCGAAAATTGTCAATTCGCCGCAACTCAAAACGTTTGAGTCGAAAAAGTGCGCCAAAAGAGTGTGTGAATAGTCACACACATCTTTCCTCTTTTTCAACAGTTGTACACAGTGGGTCATAGAGACCAAATTTTACTGTCCAACTGTTTAGCGGTTCATAACCAATAGTGGTTATTTAAGTTTTCCTCGCGATTTTGACAATTTGCTGTGTTTATTTTGGAAAATTGAAAATCCAACATAAGCATACAAATTGTGCGAGAAAACAAAAGCCCCACTGTAAAACTGCTCGATATTCGATCGCTGCAAACAAACAGTGCAACGAGTTGCAACGACACTCGTTCCCTTCTTACGCACTAAGCATAGTGCAAGCCACCCGCACACTCACAAATTGATCTCTCCAATTTCGTCTTCTATCTCTGTTTGTCTCACGGGCACAACAGAATAGAAGACAACGAGAGTCTACGCGTCGCCAGAGGCACGCACAACAACAACAACACAAGAGAGTGCAAAAAGTGCACACACCGTACAAAAAACGGACGGTCTGCACAAGCGAGTGCAGACAACAACAACCACACTGCGAGCGGTGCGCAATAAGAGAGCGTACCCCCAACACAAAACAATTAGGCAAGTGGCCTTAATTTTGAAAATACACCCAAGCGAAAAAGTTAGGCAAGTCGCCTTAATTTAATATAATATATTTAAAATATATTAAATTATATTTTTAATTATATTATATTTTTATATATTTTCGTGTTGGCCTGAGTGATTTGTGGATCACTCAGAAGAAAATTTTGTTTTTGTGTGCGATATTTTTGTTGTTTTTTAAATACAAATTTAAAGATTTTTGTTTGATCCGTGTTTTTAGTACTAACCCAAGTTAAATATGTCCTCATATGAGACTTTCATTCGGGTTACCGATGATGTTGTCGTTTTCGAGTCTGAATTTGATTCAACTCCATTGTCCGATCACTCTCCTTTCACACTTGAAGTTCAAAAGGATGAGTTAAAATCTTTGTGGCTAGATGTCAAGTCGTCATATGAGACGATTTTATTTCGACGATCCACAACCAAAGCCGACGATGAGGCAATGGACTTAACAACGCTTAAAGTTAAGTATCGTGTTTGCTACGATGCATATGTCCGTTGCATGGGGAAAATGAATCAATTGATTCACGAATTTAGTCAATCAATTTCCGAACCAAAGGAAATTGATCCCCTTCCCATGTCTAGTCACAGCATCAATCTGCCTCCGGTAGATAATGATGTTTTTCATGGTGACTATTTGTCCTGGCCGTCTTTCCGAGACCTGTTCACCGCGATTTATATGTCGAATCAGCGGCTGACCCCAGTAGAGAAGCTCTACTATTTAAACCAGAAGACTTCTGGAGAGGCGAAAGACATAGTTAAGAAATCGCCTCTCACACATGACGGTTTCGCTACCGCTTGGCAAAATCTTGCTGACCGGTACGAAAACAAGAGAATCCTCATTAACAGTCAACTTAAAGTTCTGTTTAATCTCCCAGTGGTCCAGGTGGAATTAGGAAGTTCCATTAGAAAGCTGCAGCGGGACATAAATAATTGCATTTCGACGTTTCAATTGTATGATATGGATATCAGCAATTGGGACGCCATATTTGTTTATTTATGTTCCACTCGGCTACCTGAGGCTACGCTCTCATTGTGGGAGCAAAGTATTGTTTCCAAGTCCGAAATCCCACGGTGGGCGGACATGGACAATTTCTTGACGAATCGTTTCCAGACGTTGGAAACAGTTTTAGACATACGAAGTGCCACAACTTCAAGGGCGTCTGTGAAAGTTACGGCTTCTCACAATAATTTCGACACAAGACGCATAAATTCCCACTATGCAAATGTCAATAAGGTGACATCTTGCAGACTTTGTTCTAATGTACACGGTATTAGAACATGTCCTAGATTTTTTGAGATGACTGCAAAAACTCGGTTTGCTACAGTTCGACGACTGAACTTGTGCCTGAATTGCTTGTCGTATTCTCATAAAATTCGAGATTGCAAAAGTGCTTTCAATTGTGGAACGTGTAAACAACGTCACCACACGCTTTTGCATCGCGATGCTTCCACTCGGTCGACTTCGGAAGAGTCCAGTCGACATGGAACCTCGCGCCCGTCTACCTCTCAGGTACACAGCCCTGAAGGTAGCCCACAACAGTCTACCTCCGATAGCTCTGAAATAGTTCAGAGTGACGTGCGGGGGTCCCCCAAGGTGCTTCTGGGTACTGCGATGGTGACTATTTGTCACAATGGAGTCGAGTACGAAGCCAGAGCGCTAATAGATCCTGGTTCTGAAGGAACCTTCATTTCAGAACGTCTGCAAAACGTTCTCAAAATCCCCTACACTCGAGATAGTGCACAAATTTCGGGCTTGAATGCGAGAGCCGCCGTTCAAGTCTCGAAACTGTGCACGGTTGTGATAGGTTCTCCAAAGGATTCCAACTTTAGAATTAAAGTATCGGCTTTAATTCTCTCGAAGTTGACAGGAAACCTTCCAACCACTTCGATCAATCCCTCCGTGGTTGATCAAATACCGAATCTCAATTTAGCCGACAAGAATTTCCATCAGAGTGGAAAAGTCGATGTCTTGATTGGTGGGGATCTGTACCCACAAATCATTTTGGAAGGTGTTCGACATCATGTTGTAGAACACTTAATAGCCCAAGACACGGTCTTTGGATGGATTCTCACTGGCCCTCTACCGTGTCAAACATCCACCAAAACCATTATGTCTTGCTACACAGAAGTTTCGCTTCCTGCTCGACTATACTACCCATCGGGGATCAGTCGACGTAAGTGGAATTCCCCAACATGCGATTCGAGAGTTCGGGTCGCGGAAAACAGAACCATTGGATTATCGAAAATCCAGCAACCGTCGAGCAATGTTCGACATGGTGTTTGCCATCTCAAGCGTTGCACTGATAAGTTCAGATGCAACCGCAAATATCACTCGATGCTGCACGGGCATTCGGATGAAGAAATAAGGCACTTAGAATCTTCGCGGGCCGATGAGAGTCTCCGTGAACTCTGGAAAAAATCTCCTGAGTCACGTGATCCCCGGGGTGACGGGGTCGAGGGCGGTTTCCTTTCGGAGGGAGAGTCAGTGATCCAGAAGCGATCGTGGCGTTCTCTCCGGGAAGAATCGACCGGGGATGAAGGGCTGGAGATCGAAGCGCTCGTTGAGGAGGATCCTCACCGTCCCGCGGAAGAGCAACCTTCTCTCCCCCCTCCATGCACCGAGCTCGTGAATCCTTCTGCGAGTTCGGTGCGACGAAAGGATGGCGCCAGTCACGGGACTGAGTCTCATCGCTTTCGTCCCTCTTTACACGCTGACCGCAGGAGAACGGAGCGTTTGGATCAGCTTTCGCTGCGCCCTCGGAGACAACACCCGCGCAAGACAGTGCCAGAGCGAAATGAGAAGCCTCGACGGTTTGAGGGCAAAGCCCACAAGCGCATTCATCAGGATGGAACTTCCCTGAGCAGGCAAGAAACGGTGGCAGGAATGATGCCCAGAATGGTACCGCACCTGGTTGCCCAGACAGCAAATTAAGCTGGACCACCCCGGAAATTACAAGGTTAACCACCCCATCTGACACCAAATCAAACCTATATGTACCACGCCCTATCTTATTATGAATTATAAACTTTATGTATTTTATGTATAGTAGATACTTAATTTATTCGTTTGCAGTGATGCTGCAAGGTGGGCGGAATGTTTACGCCAAACATCGAATCACCGCCGTCAGGTTTAGATTCATGTTTGTCTACATGTTGGCAAACATTATTCAATGTTTTAGGGCTTTGTGTAGGTGTATATAGGAATCGTCGGAAAAGTCTCCACTTTATTGTGTGGAAGGGTCACGAACTCATCCGAAGTTTTCCGACGATCAGTCACTTTTTAGATCACATAGGTGATAGACCACTCACAATTTAGATCACATAGGTGATAGTTCTTACATTTTTGGATTTCACCAGGAAGAGATCAAGTTTTTCGGGTTTGCTTCACATTGGTGAACGACCGTAGTTAATATTATATCACATTAATATTATATCACATTAATATTATATCACACATAATATTATATCACAGATCGCAGAATATTGTAATAAAAGAATATTTACTGCCCCGAATATTTCAGTCTTTTCATTTGTGACGATTTTGCTGCGGAACGAGTTTTGGCTGCGTTTTCAGTTGCCGATTTGCCGGACGGACAATTTTGGTTTTGCCGACGGCATTTCACTGCGCGAAGCATCCACCCCCCAGCCCCGCTACTAAGCCCAGAGCACCAGCGCCAACTTTATTATTAAGTGGCCTACGCGCTCTACAATATTATTAGGTGAAATTTAATAAATATATATATATTCTTTAAATTCTCATCGAATATATAAATTTTAAAGTTTTTAATATTTAAAAACAGTTTTATTTAACTTTTTGTTACTGACTAAATAACATAATGTAAATATTGTCAAGGAAGTATTATGAAATATTTGTGGATTTCACCACGATTTGCATGAAACCTCGGGCGAAACATCTGGTAGTACTGATAATTTGAAGTTTCTCAGGTGAACTCATATATACAATGCATGTAATCAATTTTTAACCAACTGTCAAGAGTTTCACATCTGGTTATCTGTGATCGCAACTGCGCTGCGGAAGTACTGAATTTATTTTTCAAAATCAAGCAATCAAAATTGAAAAAAAAATTGAGGTGAGAATATTGCAGTCTTACAGGCTGAACAGAATGAGACGCTTGTAGTAAAGAAGTACGAGCTGTCAAAAGTTGAAATGTACTGAATTGTTGGAGAGTGAACAGAATGACGCTGGTAATAAGAGAAGACGCTCAAGTTGACTCAACTTTAACTTTTTCCGTACTTCTTGGCTCTGACAGCTGTTTCATTACAATTTATATTCGGGTATTTGAAAATGGATGATAAAACAGCAAATTTGATTATGGTAATCAAAAAAATAATTCCAATCACAAATATTGAAATTTTTTGTATGTTGTTATTCAAGTTTACGTGTCAAATGTAGATTTATAATGGAGCAGTATTAAATGTTTCTCGGTATTCGGTACCGTACAAATTTGTGAATAATATTATTAAATTCAAAAACATCAATTTCAGAATAAGTTTTCTCTATTTTATTGCGAAATATTTTCTTATATCCAAATATATAGATTTTAAATATTTGGTTCGTATTTCGTTATTTTGTTAATAGAACTAATAAATATCAAATACCAAAAATATTAGAATAACGCGTCACTGTTGTGCGATCATTGTGGGCGCATTTTTCGAAGTCGCAAGCGTCATACTGTACAGCTGATGTTGTACGACTTTGTACTACAACTACTACTACTACTCATTCTGTGCAGTCAGTAATGACTATAAATCCGTTGTGATTGGGGAGAAAGCTTCTCATAAATAGATTTACAGTCTACCGCCTATAGTTCAACTACCCAATCGCGAAAATGGTTATTATCTACTAATAAGTCTGAGAAACACTTCACAATTTTTCTACTTCACTCCCTTCAAAATGATATAAGTTCTTGATTTGGAAAATAGAAAAAAACATAAAGTTCAGCAAACAGTACAATTATAGTAAATAATTACGATCCAATAAAATATTAAGCTGTAGAAATAATTTCTCACTGCGCATCGAAAAAGATTTAGACACGCTGAACACTAGGGAACTAAAAACTCAAGGTTATGATTTGTGCCCACAGATGTATATGGTATATATACATCTGTGGGCTGTACGCGAAAGATGTGCAGATTCGGTTCGTTGCAAAAGGTCTATCCAAGTCCTTATCGTTGTCCGAATTGTCAAATCTGAGTGCATTTTCGGTTGTCATCACGGTAACGGTGAAAAGTGTCATCTAGAGATGGCACTAATCGTTACCGATGACACCATCTCGTTATAGATGAAACGTCAAATTGTACTAGATTATATTGATGGTTTGTGCCATAAATTACTTTTCATTGAACCTGCAATGTTTGAAACTATTTAAAATAAATGCAAGAAGTGCAATTATAATTACACGGCTAGAAAATATTTAAAAATATTTACATGGGAAATATTTAGGTACTACCAGCGCACCGAAGTTGTCCCCACTTTGCTTCACTACCACAGCAGATTTATCATGTTGCATTTGTGCACGCATGTGTGTTTTCAAGGTAAATTTTTGCACGTGACGCCATAAAATTTATGATTCGAGACATGTATTAATTTCATCAGCTGGTGTTGACCGTGATATAATTCTAAGGGTCTCCAGACAATAAAATAAGTGCGGCATCGAATAGCTTTTCCCTGTTCATTAACACATCGCAGCAATCAATAGAGGAAGTTTGGGTAATGTGGTACAGGAGATTATTTTGAAACTAAAAGTCCTGGCTCAACGCTGATTATTTAATTCGTTGTGTATTTCGAAAAAAGTGCACAGAAAAAACTTGATAACGTCAAGGGCTGTAAAATTGTCATTATATTTCCAAAACACATTTTTGCGTATTCAAAGTACCTTTTTATATAAAGTAATACAACACCTCAGTTCACGAAAAAAGGTTATGCTTCATGAAATACGTTACGAAAAATTTCGAAACATTTTGTATTTACAAAATCAGAACTGTGGTACACTTCAGGTGCTGCCTTATAAAAACGATCTACAAACCGGTATTACAAAAAATTGCAATTCATAGAATTATGACTCCGAAGTTAGAGTATCATTACCAGAACCAGAAAATTATGAAAAAAATATTAATTTTTCAAATTAAAAAAAGGAATTTCCTGCGTATTAAGGACTTTATGACAAAGACTTAAATTTTTACAGTGTACAATTTAATTGGCTCATGATAAATCCTTTCGAAATGAAAATACTATTTTTTCATTGTTTTTGTACCTTTTCCAGCTTCAATTGAATAGTTATCCTAAAAAATACTGTATACCACATTACCTTACCCACCTGTACCAGATTACCATCCATTTTTACAATGTCATTTTTTGGGCAGTTTCAGATTTTTGAACACATTTTTTTAAAAGCTGTATTCTATCAATTTTAATTATTATAACCTTATGAACAATACTTCAAAGCAATTTCATTTAAAATTTGGGATGATTTGGTCGGGTAGTTTCGGAACATTGCATCCTTTAGGTACACCAAAGTACCCCCTCTTCCCCTACATGAAACATTTTTCGACAACGCTTTAATACTTGAAAGGCTCATTGAATGAATGAAGAGCCAGTTAGTGGTGACTTTCCGTTCCGTGCCGAACACTTGTATAGAATGTTCACACTGAGCTAATTTTCGGTCTAAAATCGATTTTCGCTGAAAATCAGCAGAAAATCAGATTTTCGCCATGGAATATCTGTCAAATGAAAATTGATATTGATGATACCTCTTTAAACGTTAATAACTCAGAAAAAACCGGAAAATCTTTACTTCTTTCGAAAACATGGACAAAAGAAGAGCAAGCGCTTCTTGAGCCAGCCATAAAAACATATCCCATTTCAACTACGGATCGTTGGGATCGCATAGCCGAATGTATTCCTAATAGGTCTAAAAAGGATTGCCTTCGAAGAGTCAAAGAACTCGTAGATCTTGTTAATTCTAAAAAGATGTTCAACAGTCGATCAAATGAATTTATGTATTTTTAATCTACAAGTTGCGTTTTATCAAATTGAAATAAAGAAAACCAAAATTAAACACGTGTTTTGAAGTATAATGATTAATGTCGTTGGCTCTAGGTCCTATATTTGTAGGAGCTTGTGACGAAGAAGCGATCTTAAAAAAGCATTAGTACACTGACGAAGAATGCATTTTGATGCATTTTGGAGAACTGAAGGAAACCAAAGGTCAGAACTTATTGTACAACTATTCTTTATTCGCTTACTTATATCAGTGGTCACAAGCCATAACGGCCTAAGTAGGTTTTTCAAAACTTTTAGGAGGTTTCTAATTGGCACTGAAAGTAATGGGGTTAGATGTTTCTTGTTTAAATTTTTTACATAGGCCCTGTGCCAAACGGTAACTTTTTACAGCTGCAAATTTGAGTCGAGTGAATTTTGTGTGGTGTTAAATTTTCTTTTTTGCTGTGCCAAACGAAAGTGAAATTTTGACAGAAAGAAGTTTGACGTTTTCCAAAAAAATACGCAATTGATATAAATTTAAAAATAAGATAATAATTTTATTGGAAAAATTAGCCTGATTATAAGGAAATATTATAACCTGCTGATGGCGATAATTTCAAGACAAAGTTTTCCGGTAAATTAGCCACCAGCGAGCCAGGAATCGTTGGATTGTATGACCGGCCCCCATTAATTTTTCATCCCGAACCTTTTCTCTGATCAAACCATCGTCCTTACGGGGTCCCCATACAAAATGCACATTTTACACAAATTGCAAAAAATCGCTATCCAGTACTCAATCCTAGAGGGTTTAAATGTATTTTGTTTGACCTTGTTCAGGCGCAATTTACCCTCCCCCACCCACTTCACTTTTAATTTTTCCAATCAGTCAAAATTTATACTAGTCTTTGGGCTTCTATAAATTTTGAAATTCACCTCAATATTGTAGAAATTTTTCGCAGAACTGTCAACATTTAATTTTTCGAATAAAATGTTACCGTTTTGCACAGGTCAGAGTCTAAAAAAGATACAAACATGAAAAACAAGTATAGCCTGTTCTAAAACAGAAGAACATTTTCGCGCAGGTTTGAGAGTAAGGAAAAAAATTTGAGAATTCTTATTTTTAATTGGTCGAAAATTAAAATAAAATTGAGTGTTCTCTGATTAGAAGCAAAAATTAAATAAATTTAATATTCCTACGTTTGTTGTTCATCGCAACTGCGCTGCGGAAGTACTGAATTTATTTTTCAAAATCAAGCAATCAAAATTGAAAAAAAAATTGAGGTGAGAATATTGCAGTCTTACAGGCTGAACAGAATGAGACGCTTGTAGTAAAGAAGTACGAGCTGTCAAAAGTTGAAATGTACTGAATTGTTGGAGAGTGAACAGAATGACGCTGGTAGTAAGAGAAGACGCTCAAGTTGACTCAACTTTAACTTTTTCCGTACTTCTTGGCTCTGACAGCTGTTTCATTACAATTTATATTCGGGTATTTGAAAATGGATGATAAAACAGCAAATTTAATTGAGGTAATAAAAGAAATCAAAAAAATAATTCCAATCACAAATATTGAAATTTTTTGTATGTTGTTATTCAAGTTTACGTGTCAAATGTAGATTTATAATGGAGCAGTATTAAATGTTTCTCGGTATTCGGTACCGTACAAATTTGTGAATAATATTATTAAATTCAAAAACATCAATTTCAGAATAAGTTTTCTCTATTTTATTGCGAAATATTTTCTTATATCCAAATATATAGATTTTAAATATTTGGTTCGTATTTCGTTATTTTGTTAATAGAACTAATAAATATCAAATACCAAAAGTATTAGAATAACGCGTCACTGTTGTGCGATCATTGTGGGCGCATTTTTCGAAGTCGCAAGCGTCATACTGTACAGCTGATGTTGTACGACTTTGTACTACAACTACTACTACTACTCATTCTGTTCAGTCAGTAATGACTATAAATCCGTTGTGATTGTGGAGAAAGCTTCTCATAAATAGATTTACAGTCTACCGCCTATAGTTCAGCTACCCAATCGCAAAAGTGGTTATTATCTACGAATAAGTCTGAGAAACACTTCACAATTTTTCTACTTCACTCCCTTCAAAATGATATAAGTTCTTGATTTGGAAAATAGAAAAAAACATAAAGTTCAGCAAACAGTACAATTATAGTAAATAATTACGATCCAATAAAATATTAAGCTGTAGAAATAATTTCTCACTGCGCATCGAAAAAGATTTAGACACGCTGAACACTAGGGAACTAAAAACTCAAGGTTATGATTTGTGCCCACAGATGTATATGGTATATATACATCTGTGGGCTGTACGCGAAAGATGTGCAGATTCGGTTCGTTGCAAAAGGTCTATCCAAGTCCTTATCGTTGTCCGAATTGTCAAATCTGAGTGCATTTTCGGTTGTCATCACGGTAACGGTGAAAAGTGTCATCTAGAGATGGCACTAATCGTTACCGATGACACCATCTCGTTATAGATGAAACGTCAAATTGTACTAGATTATATTGATGGTTTGTGCCATAAATTACTTTTCATTGAACCTGCAATGTTTGAAACTATTTAAAATAAATGCAAGAAGTGCAATTATAATTACACGGCTAGAAAATATTTAAAAATATTTACATGGGAAATATTTAGGTACTACCAGCGCACCGAAGTTGTCCCCACTTTGCTTCACTACCACAGCAGATTTATCATGTTGCATTTGTGCACGCATGTGTGTTTTCAAGGTAAATTTTTGCACGTGACGCCATAAAATTTATGATTCGAGACATGTATTAATTTCATCAGCTGGTGTTGACCGTGATATAATTCTAAGGGTCTCCAGACAATAAAATAAGTGCGGCATCGAATAGCTTTTCCCTGTTCATTAACACATCGCAGCAATCAATAGAGGAAGTTTGGGTAATGTGGTACAGGAGATTATTTTGAAACTAAAAGTCCTGGCTCAACGCTGATTATTTAATTCGTTGTGTATTTCGAAAAAAGTGCACAGAAAAAACTTGATAACGTCAAGGGCTGTAAAATTGTCATTATATTTCCAAAACACATTTTTGCGTATTCAAAGTACCTTTTTATATAAAGTAATACAACACCTCAGTTCACGAAAAAAGGTTATGCTTCATGAAATACGTTACGAAAAATTTCGAAACATTTTGTATTTACAAAATCAGAACTGTGGTACACTTCAGGTGCTGCCTTATAAAAACGATCTACAAATCGGTATTACAAAAAATTGCAATTCATAGAATTATGACTCCGAAGTTAGAGTATCATTACCAGAACCAGAAAATTATGAAAAAAATATTAATTTTTCAAATTAAAAAAAGGAATTTCCTGCGTATTAAGGACTTTATGACAAAGACTTAAATTTTTACAGTGTACAATTTAATTGGCTCATGATAAATCCTTTCGAAATGAAAATACTATTTTTTCATTGTTTTTGTACCTTTTCAAGCTTCAATTGAATAGTTATCCTAAAAAATACTGTATACCACATTACCTTACCCACCTGTACCAGATTACCACCCCATTTTTACAATGTCATTTTTTGGGCAGTTTCAGATTTTTGAACACATTTTTTTAAAAGCTGTATTCTATCAATTTTAATTATTATAACCTTATGAACAATACTTCAAAGCAATTTCATTCAAAATTTGGGATGATTTGGTCGGGTAGTTTCGGAACATTGCATCCTTTAGGTACACCAAAGTACCCCCTCTTCCCCTACATGAAACATTTTTCGACAACGCTTTAATACTTGAAAGGCTCATTGAATGAATGAAGGGCCAGTTAGTGGTGACTTTCCGTTCCGTGCCGAACACTTGTATAGAATGTTCACACTGAGCTAATTTTCGGTCTAAAATCGATTTTCGCTGAAAATCAGCAGAAAATCTGATTTTCGCCATGGAATATCTGTCAAATGAAAATTGATATTGATGATACCTCTTTAAACGTTAATAACTCAGAAAAAACCGGAAAATCTTTACTTCTTTCGAAAACATGGACAAAAGAAGAGCAAGCGCTTCTTGAGCAAGCCATAAAAACATATCCCATTTCAACTACGGATCGTTGGGATCGCATAGCCGAATGTATTCCTAATAGGTCTAAAAAAGATTGCCTTCGAAGAGTCAAAGAACTCGTAGATCTTGTTAATTCTAAAAAAGATGCTCAACAGTCGATCAAATGAATTTATGTATTTTTAATCTACAAGTTGCGTTTTATCAAATTGAAATAAAGAAAACCAAAATTAAACACGTGTTTTGAAGTATAATGATTTATGTCGTTGGCTCTAGGTCCTATATTTGTAGGAGCTTGTGACGAAGAAGCGATCTTAAAAAAGCATTAGTACACTGACGAAGAATGCATTTTGATGCATTTTGGAGAACTGAAGGAAACCAAAGGTCAGAACTTGTTGTACAACTATTCTTTATTCGCTTACTTATATCAGTGGTCACAAGCCATAACGGCCTAAGTAGGTTTTTCAAAACTTTTAGGAGGTTTCTAATTGGCACTGAAAGTAATGGGGTTAGATGTTTCTTGTTTAAATTTTTTACATAGGCCCTGTGCCAAACGGTAACTTTTTACAGCTGCAAATTTGAGTCGAGTGAATTTTGTGTGGTGTTAAATTTTCTTTTTTGCTGTGCCAAACGAAAGTGAAATTTTGACAGAAAGAAGTTTGACGTTTTCCAAAAAAATACGCAATTGATATAAATTTAAAAATAAGATAATAATTTTATTGGAAAAATTAGCCTGATTATAAGGAAATATTATAACCTGCTGATGGCGATAATTTCAAGACAAAGTTTTCCGGTAAATTAGCCACCAGCGAGCCAGGAATCGTTGGATTGTATGACCGGCCCCCATTAATTTTTCATCCCGAACCTTTTCTCTGATCAAACCATCGTCCTTACGGGGTCCCCATACGAAATGCACATTTTACACAAATTGCAAAAAATCGCTATCCAGTACTCAATCCTAGAGGGTTTAAATGTATTTTGTTTGACCTTGTTCAGGCGCAATTTACCCTCCCCCACACACTTCACTTTTAATTTTTCCAATCAGTCAAAATTTATACTAGTCTTTGGGCTTCTATAAATTTTGAAATTCACCTCAATATTGTAGAAATTTTTCGCAGAACTGTCAACATTTCATTTTTCGAATAAAATGTTACCGTTTTGCACAGGTCAGAGTCTAAAAAAGATACAAACATGAAAAACAAGTATAGCCTGTTCCAAAACAGAAGAACATTTTCGCGCAGGTTTGAGAGTAAGGAAAAAAATTTGAGAATTCTTATTTTTAATTGGTCGAAAATTAAATAAAATTGAGTGTTCTCTGATTAGAAGCAAAAATTAAATAAATTTAATATTCCTACGTTTGTTGTTCATCGCAACTGCGCTGCGGAAGTACTGAATTTATTTTTCAAAATCAAGCAATCAAAATTGAAAAAAAAATTGAGGTGAGAATATTGCAGTCTTACAGGCTGAACAGAATGAGACGCTTGTAGTAAAGAAGTACGAGCTGTCAAAAGTTGAAATGTACTGAATTGTTGGAGAGTGAACAGAATGACGCTGGTAGTAAGAGAAGACGCTCAAGTTGACTCAACTTTAACTTTTTCCGTACTTCTTGGCTCTGACAGCTGTTTCATTACAATTTATATTCGGGTATTTGAAAATGGATGATAAAACAGCAAATTTAATTGAGGTAATAAAAGAAATCAAAAAAATAATTCCAATCACAAATATTGAAATTTTTTGTATGTTGTTATTCAAGTTTACGTGTCAAATGTAGATTTATAATGGAGCAGTATTAAATGTTTCTCGGTATTCGGTACCGTACAAATTTGTGAATAATATTATTAAATTCAAAAACATCAATTTCAGAATAAGTTTTCTCTATTTTATTGCGAAATATTTTCTTATATCCAAATATATAGATTTTAAATATTTGGTTCGTATTTCGTTATTTTGTTAATAGAACTAATAAATATCAAATACCAAAAGTATTAGAATAACGCGTCACTGTTGTGCGATCATTGTGGGCGCATTTTTCGAAGTCGCAAGCGTCATACTGTACAGCTGATGTTGTACGACTTTGTACTACAACTACTACTACTACTCATTCTGTTCAGTCAGTAATGACTATAAATCCGTTGTGATTGTGGAGAAAGCTTCTCATAAATAGATTTACAGTCTACCGCCTATAGTTCAGCTACCCAATCGCAAAAGTGGTTATTATCTACGAATAAGTCTGAGAAACACTTCACAATTTTTCTACTTCACTCCCTTCAAAATGATATAAGTTCTTGATTTGGAAAATAGAAAAAAACATAAAGTTCAGCAAACAGTACAATTATAGTAAATAATTACGATCCAATAAAATATTAAGCTGTAGAAATAATTTCTCACTGCGCATCGAAAAATGAAACTAGAAATTGTTCTGTTTTGGAACGGGCAAGATTTAGACACGCTGAACACTAGGGAACTAAAAACTCAAGGTTATGATTTGTGCCCATATATATATATAATAAATATATAATAAAAAATATAATAAAATATATAATAAAAAATAGTTGTGGTATAGACTTTTATATTTTTTAAAATATCTATTAAAATGTCAATGCGGTTTGACAGTCGCGAAAGATGTGCAGATTCGGTTCGTTGCAAAAGGTCTATCCAAGTCCTTACCGTTGTCCGAATTGTCAAATCTGAGTGCATTTTCGGTTGTCATCACGGTAACGGTGAAAAGTGTCATCTAGAGATGGCACTAATCGTTACCGATGACACCATCTCGTTATAGATGAAACGTCAAATTGTACTAGATTATATTGATGGTTTGTGACATAAATTACATTTCATTGAACCTGCAATGTTTGAAACTATTTAAAATAAATGCAAGAAGTGCAATTATAATTACACGGCTAGAAAATATTTAAAAATATTTACATGGGAAA
Organism: Coelopa frigida; assembly: GCA_017309665.1. Classification (NCBI taxonomy): domain Eukaryota; kingdom Metazoa; phylum Arthropoda; class Insecta; order Diptera; family Coelopidae; genus Coelopa; species Coelopa frigida. The sequence continues at coordinate 11,158,101 of CM029563.1, forward strand.
TATTTAGGTACTACCAGCGCACCGAAGTTGTCCCCACTTTGCTTCACTACCACAGCAGATTTATCATGTTGCATTTGTGCACGCATGTGTGTTTTCAAGGTAAATTTTTGCACGTGACGCCATAAAATTTATGATTCGAGACATGTATTAATTTCATCAGCTGGTGTTGACCGTGATATAATTCTAAGGGTCTCCAGACAATGAAATAAGTGCGGCATCGAATAGCTTTTCCCTGTTCATTAACACATCGCAGCAATCAATAGAGGAAGTTTGGGTAATGTGGTACAGGAGATTATTTTGAAACTAAAAGTCCTGGCTCAACGCTGATTATTTAATTCGTTGTGTATTTCGAAAAAAGTGCACAGAAAAAACTTGATAACGTCAAGGGCTGTAAAATTGTCATTATATTTCCAAAACACATTTTTGCGTATTCAAAGTACCTTTTTATATAAAGTAATACAACACCTCAGTTCACGAAAAAAGGTTATGCTTCATGAAATACGTTACGAAAAATTTCGAAACATTTTGTATTTACAAAATCAGAACTGTGGTACACTTCAGGTGCTGCCTTATAAAAACGATCTACAAATCGGTATTACAAAAAATTGCAATTCATAGAATTATGACTCCGAAGTTAGAGTATCATTACCAGAACCAGAAAATTATGAAAAAAATATTAATTTTTCAAATTAAAAAAAGGAATTTCCTGCGTATTAAGGACTTTATGACAAAGACTTAAATTTTTACAGTGTACAATTTAATTGGCTCATGATAAATCCTTTCGAAATGAAAATACTATTTTTTCATTGTTTTTGTACCTTTTCAAGCTTCAATTGAATAGTTATCCTAAAAAATACTGTATACCACATTACCTTACCCACCTGTACCAGATTACCATCCATTTTTACAATGTCATTTTTTGGGCAGTTTCAGATTTTTGAACACATTTTTTTAAAAGCTGTATTCTATCAATTTTAATTATTATAACCTTATGAACAATACTTCAAAGCAATTTCATTTAAAATTTGGGATGATTTGGTCGGGTAGTTTCGGAACATTGCATCCTTTAGGTACACCAAAGTACCCCCTCTTCCCCTACATGAAACATTTTTCGACAACGCTTTAATACTTGAAAGGCTCATTGAATGAATGAAGAGCCAGTTAGTGGTGACTTTCCGTTCCGTGCCGAACACTTGTATAGAATGTTCACACTGAGCTAATTTTCGGTCTAAAATCGATTTTCGCTGAAAATCAGCAGAAAATCAGATTTTCGCCATGGAATATCTGTCAAATGAAAATTGATATTGATGATACCTCTTGTGAGGAGGAAAATGGATTAAACCATTTTCCCCCTACATTTTTGTTATTATCTCAGGTTTCATTTATATTTTTGTAAGTCGCCAACGAAGGCTGTATTTAGTTTGTTTGCCATTGGAGGCCTTATTTTTAAGTTTAATTATAATAGAAATAAAGTAGATTAGTAATTAGTTTTTGCATGGCGCGACGACCACCCACTACGCGACACGGCGACCGTACGGGACATCCCTGTCCACCGAGCGAAGAGCAACATCCCCGTGACGATCAGCTGTCCGAACAGCTGTCCGAACAGCTGATCGATCGCAAATGTCATGGGGCGATTTTTGCAAAGGGGAGCTAAGCTCGGATCAAACCGAGGATAATCACTTAGCGGCGGACCACGGTCCAGGACACATCAGGTGAATATAAGGGTAGAGTAACAACTTTGGGTGGGAACACGAGAAGAATTGGAGTCTTGTTTTGAGAACGCCAAATCTTCAATCGTGTTTGGGGAAGCCGGAGCGGATTAGGGGCTTGTTTTGAGTCTCCGACGTCCACTCGGCTGGGCTTTGTCCAACGAAGCTGGAGAGGATTAGGGGCTTGTTTTGAGTCTCCGACGTCCGATCGGCTTGGATTTGGTCCCGTGGGTTCCGGGAAGACTAGGGGTCTCCATCCGAGACTCCGAGGTCTCGTCGTCGTGGTCGAGTCCACCGAAGCTGGAGAGGATTAGGGGCTTGTTTTGAGTCTCCGACGTCCAATCGGCTTGGGCTTCGACACAGGGGTTCCGGGAAGACTAGGGGTCTCCATCCGAGACTCCGAGGTCTCGTCGTCGTGGTCGAGTCCACCGAAGCTGGAGAGGATTAGGGGCTTGTTTTGAGTCTCCGACGCCCCATCGGCTTGGGCTTCGACAAGGGGGTTCCGGGAAGATTAGGGGTCTCCATCCGAGACTCCGAGGTCTCATCATCGTGGTCGAGTCCACCGAAGCTGGAGAGGATTAGGGGCTTGTTTTGAGTCTCCGACGTCCAATCGGTTTGGGCTTCGACACAGGGGTTCCGGGAAGACTAGGGGTCTCCATCCGAGACTCCGAGGTCTCATCGTCGTGGTCGAGTCCACCGAAGCTGGAGAGGATTAGGGGCTTGTTTTGAGTCTCCGACGCCCCATCGGCTTGGGCTTCGACAAGGGGGTTCCGGGAAGATTAGGGGTCTCCATCCGAGACTCCGAGGTCTCATCGTCGTGGTCGAGTCCACCGAAGCTGGAGAGGATTAGGGGCTTGTTTTGAGTCTCCGACGCCCCATCGGCTTGGGCTTCGACAAGGGGGTTCCGGGAAGATTAGGGGTCTCCATCCGAGACTCCGAGGTCTCATCGTCGTGGTCGAGTCCACCGAAGCTGGAGAGGATTAGGGGCTTGTTTTGAGTCTCCGACGCCCCATCGGCTTGGGCTTCGACAAGGGGGTTCCGGGAAGACTAGGGGTCTCCATCCGAGACTCCGAGGCTGGAGAGGATTAGGGGCTTGTTTTGAGTCTCCGACGTCCAATCGGCTTGGGCTTCGACAAGGGAGGTCTGGGGAGGATTGGGGGTCTCCATCTGAGAATCCGACGTTCCACCATCGGGGTCGGGTCCAGCGAAGCTGGAGAGGATTAGGGGTTTCCATCTGAGACTCCGAAATCCTATTACGCGGGGCTCCGTAATCCCACCGAGCGGGACAACTTTGGGCGGGAGCTCGACGGGGTTCGGAGAACGGGGGTGCTCCAAGACGGAGTTCCACCCGACCGGGGAGGTGCCATATCAGCACGCGGGGGAAACACTTGATACGCACATCAAGCATCGATCACTCGCTCATGCATTACTCGCTCATGCATCACTCGTTCATGCATCACTCGCTCATGCATCAATCGCTCATGCATAATTCGCTCATGCGTAAATCACTCACGCACGATTCGCTCAAGCATCGCTCACGCGCTCGCGCATGCCTCCGTCGGACAGGCATGAACCGCCGTCAACCGCGCGGACGAGAAACATCGTAGCCGAGCCATCTGTCACCATCGCCACCGTGACTACCCGTCGCCGTCGCGCATGCAAAACCTCACGTAGATTAAGCACACATTGTAATAGATTAAGTGTTGATGAAAAGAATAAAGACTGTGAACTAAGACTATAGAACTTGTGATTTATAAATGTTTGTGACACGAGCCCTGGACACCGGCGAGCGTGACCCCGGTTTTGCATCGTTACAATGGCGCCCGAGCAGGGACTATAGTCAAACATTCCTCATCACACAAATCAAACGTTCAGTTTCATTTAAACCGTCGTCGCGATAACACGAGTGCGCGGAAATTTAATAACAAAAACATTAAAAAAAAAAAACATTTAAAACCAACACTATGAATACCCAGGCAACTAGTAACAACACACTCAATGTGTCGTGGGCCTATTCCCTAAGGCGCGACGACCTTATGGAGTATCTCGGCGAGTTCGGGTTAGACGCCACCGGTACGGTCGAGGAGATGCGAAAACGGTTCGCTGCATTCGTCGGTAACCCGGAACACGACGCGCCACAACTCCAACGCCTAACGGAGCTGCAGGAAGCCCACCGCCGGGTTCCTTCCCCTGTCCCCGCGATGGCATTCCAACACCCGGAAACCGCCAACGCCTGGAAGGAGAAGCCGAAATACAAGGTCCAGGTCACCACTGGCAGCGACACAGCAACACCCCAGGATACACCACGGCCCCTGCCCTACCCTGCCGTCATCGAGCAGGTCAGGAGATGGGCCGTGAGATACGACGGAACTCAAAATCCACTAGAGTTCGTGGAACGGCTCGAGGAGCTCGCCGAAGCCTACGGCACGAACACCGACCACCTGCCCCGCGCCATGCCAGAGCTGGTTACGGACCGGGCGATAACATGGTTCCGAAACAACAACGGCCACTGGCGCACCTGGGCCCACTTCAAGGAAGACTTCCTAAAATTCTTCCTACCCGCTCGCTACTTGGAAGACCTCGACGACGCCATCCGCTGCCGGACCCAAGGTACCGACGAGGGAATGAAGGACTACGTTCTAGCATTGCAGGCCCTGATGCGGCACGCCAACATGACGGAAAGCCAACGGCTGGAGCGGCTGTACCGAAATAGCCACCCGGACTACCAGTGGTACATCAAGAGGAAAGACTTCGTTTCTCTCCCAGAGTTGCTCTCGCTCGCCGAAGACCTGGAAGGAATACGAGCCAAACAGGCCCTCGAAGAATACCCTTCAAAAGCCCGCCCGGTGAGCCGCGGAGACGGAAGAGCTCCTGCCAAGCCCGGGCGGCCCGAACAACACCAACTGGTGCAGGAAGGCCTAGACAACCGGGTTGCGAACCCCCACTCCGCATGTCACAATTGCGGCCAAAGCGGCCACCAGGGAAAAGACTGCCAGCAACCCAGACGCTATTTCTGCTGGGAATGCGGAAAAGACGGCATGCGTACAATCGAGTGCTGTCGCCGGCCAGCGGGAAACGTAACAGAGGATCGACGCGTAAGGCCACCGGCCGGTCCTCCCAACCCAAGTGGCCAACCTCTCTAATAAACCCACTCAAAACCAACGGCAAGCATCTCCTTGCCGAAATCACGATGGATGGCATCGAGACAACCGCCACCATCGACACTGGAGCTACTCGGAGCTTCATCAGCGAGACACAGGCCAAGCGCCTGGGGGTCACGGAGGTACCAGCCCCGGAGGAAGTAGACGTACGCCTAGCCGACGGAACCGTCAGAGTATTGGACCGGATGGTCGTAAGCAACATCCACCTCGGCGAAAGCAGATGCCGCTTCAGCTTCCTAGTAATGCCCAATGCCACCGAAGAGATTCTCCTGGGGCTCGACTTTCTTACACAAGTAGGTGCAATCTTCAGCTGTGGCGGCGCCACCATCCGCTTGGGAGGTCCCGCCACGATCACCACCAGTACTACCTGCCACACCACCACAACTTCCGCCGCCGAGGAATCTACGACCATCACCAACTTCTTAGAGGACGAGCTCCGACAGTTTAAACAGATGCAGGGGCTCACGAACGTCACCGCACATAAGATCGTGATGGCCGACGACCGCCCGATCAAACAGCGATACTTCCCGCGGAACCCAGCAATGCAAGCCATCATCGACGAAGAAATCAACAAACTACTGGAGAAAGGATGCATCGAGCCGTCGCGCAGCCCCTATAGCGCGCCGATTGTGCTGGTCCGGAAGAAAACCGGAGCCTGGAGGCTCTGCATTGACTATCGGCAGCTAAACAGCCGGTCGATCCCGGATGCCTACCCATTACCTCGCATCACCCACATCCTGAATCGCCTCCGACTAGCCCGATACATTAGCAGTCTCGACCTAAAAGATGGCTATTGGCAGATCCCGATGGAACCCCAGAGCAAGCAGTACACGGCCTTTACAGTCCCTGGACGAGGGCTCTACCAATGGCGAGTCATGCCATTCGGACTACACTCTGCACCAGCCACGTTCCAGCGGGCCCTCGACCAAGTTATCGGACCAGAGCTAGAGCCACACGCCTTTGCTTACTTGGACGACATCATCGTCACCGGCTACACCCTCGAAGAACACCTTAAGAACCTGCGCGAAGTGTTCCGACGGCTGAGAGCGGCCAACTTACGAATAAACCCAGATAAATGTGAGTTTTTCAAGGACGAGGTAAAGTACTTAGTGCATGTGGTCAGCCGCGAAGGTATCAAGACGGACCCCGACAAAATAGCAGCAATCCGAGACCTCAAACCCCCGGACACCGTTCGAGGAGTCCGACGGTTCCTGGGCATAGCCTCCTGGTATAGACGCTTCGTACCAGACTTCGCTACGACCTCCCAGCCGCTTACCTCGCTACTGAAGAAGGGGAAGCACTGGAAGTGGGGTGAGCCACAACAGGAGGCGTTCGAGACGATAAAGCAGAGGCTCACCGAAGCACCCGTACTAGTCTGCCCAGACTTTTCCCAGCCATTTACCCTCCAAACCGACGCCAGCGATATCGGCCTGGGTGCGGTGTTAACCCAGATAATCGATGGGGACGAGCGGGTGATCGCTTATGACAGTCGACAACTCAACCCCGCCGAGAAGAACTATACCCCAACGGAAAAGGAGTGCCTAGCCATCGTATGGGGCATCCGCAAGATGCGGCCCTACCTGGAGGGATACCAATTTCAGGTGATCACGGATCATCTCTCCCTGAAATGGCTCAATTCCATCGAGAGTCCATCGGGACGTATCGCCAGGTGGGCACTGGAACTCCAACAACACAATTTCACCGTCCAGTATCGCAGGGGTAAGCAAAATGTTGTAGCAGACGCTCTTTCCCGCCAACCACAGGAGACGGTCCACTGTATCTCCACGACCGGATCGGAGAGCATCAAATGCCCGTGGATACACCGACGCAAGGAGGAGATCGAGAAAAACCCCGCAAAATACCCGGACTATGCGATCATCGAAGGCCAGGTCTACCGCCACATACCCCGCTCGATCAGCGATGAAGATGACATCCCCTGGAAACTCTGCGTCCCCACCCCACTGAGAGAAAGGGTTCTGCACGAGAACCACGAGAGTCCCAGCGCCGGACACCTGGGCATCCGGAAGACCATCTCCAGAGTGGCGCACCGCTACTATTGGCCCGGCATGTTCCGCGACATCAGTCGGCATGTCCGTAAGTGCGACTCCTGTCAGCGCTACAAGAGTAGCCAACAAGCACCTGCTGGCCAAATGTTGACCCGGATCCCAGAAGAACCTTGGGCCACGGTATGCTCCGACTTCGTTGGACCCCTGCCCCGCTCCAAGCACGGAAACACGATGCTGCTGGTTTCTTTGACAGGTTCTCCAAATGGACAGAACTCATACCGCTCCGGAAGGCCCACCGCCGACGGGCTAATCAAAGGTTTCCGCGAGCGAATCCTCGCCAGATACGGAGTGCCGAAGGTCCTCATTACGGACAATGGGACCCAGTACACCAGCAAGGTAGTGGCAAAGTACCTCGGGGAGATGGGAGTCCGGCAACAATTCACCGCCCCCTACACGCCGCAAGAAAACCCAACAGAGCGGATCAACCGCACCGTCAAGACCATGATCGCGCAGCTCGCCGACAATCAACAGAAGCTGTGGGACGAGCACTTGCCGGAGATAACACTAGCGATCAACACCAGTGTCTCGGACTCAACAGGATTTAGCCCAGCCTTCCTGACCCAGGGTCGAGAACCACGTCTACCCAAAGCACTCTACGACGAAGTAACCTTGGCACAGGACTAAGCGAGCAAGAGCCCGACGAGAGGGCAACAACATCTCCAGGAGATATTCAGACTCGTCCGACACAACCTATCTATGGCAGCAAAGGAGCAGGCACGGCATTATAACCTGCGCCGGCGAGACTGGAAGCCAACCATAGGGCAGTCCGTCCTGGTCAAACAGCACGCCCAATCGAAAGCTATAGATAGTTTTGCGGCCAAACTGGCTCCAAAATATAGAGGACCTTTCCTGGTGAAGAACTTCGTATCTCCCAACATCGTCCTTATTACAAACCGACAAAACCTCCCGAACCCGAACTGCTCATCTCAGTGAGCTGAACCTTCCACAACTCCTAAACCCCAACCACAACACATAGCCCCACAGTAACCAAGCCTCTCTCCTGCCGGGAGTAGTACGCGAACCAGCACCCAGCAGCATGCACCACACTCTGCGAGCACCGGCGAACGCCTCCGCATTAGATTGGGAGGCCGCCACCAAGGAGGAGCACCGGGCGTTGACGGTATGCGCGGAGTGGGAGGCCCACGTGGCGGCTAGAAAACGGCCTTGGACCCGGCACCACTGCCGAAGTCAGGGGCCGAAAACGGTCCGCCCGGCGGGCCACTGCACGCCGGCCGCGACAACCACCTGGGGCCACCCACGAAACCCAACAGGCGAACCCACACCCGCCAGGCCAGGGCCCGACCTCCAGCATCCCTTCCCTACCTGGATGAAGGGATGGCGAATCCCCAAACGGGACAGTAAGCTGGCCCCGCAACCCCGGCCAACATCAGAGGCCGGTG